>NW_010578251.1:163820-177771 GCF_000705375.1 Tinamus guttatus
TAGTTAATATACAAATATATATGTATATTAATGTATACATTTTATATATTTTATAATATTAAATAACATTTATTATAATATTTATGAATAGTAAATATTTATAAAACAAAGAGCTATATAATTGTTTCATTTTTAGGCATGTAGTTCTTTGATGGACCACAGAGCCTTAAAAGGGACCAGTCATCATGAAATATAGTCATATTTTTATGCCTAAAGAACATTTAATCTGCAGATTATCAACAAGAAAATGCAGTACCTGGAGACTGCTTTTGGAGATGGAGATAGGAATTAATCTACTCCCTCCCTGCAGCTGTTGTTTCAAGCTATATCACAGCAAAAATATAAAATAAACAAAACAAAAATATATTGTTTGCCTGTGTGTATGTTTGTCTATTTTGATTCCTGTAGCTTTTATGGGACTTATCACTTATGATGCTTCAGTACCAGTTAATCCAACCAAATATATTCAAATTTTACTGTTAGAAATTTTTAGCTAGGGGATTTTAAATGAACCTTTCAAGTGTCTTGATACCACTCTGTAAAATGGGAAGCTTCTCAAGAGTTTCTGTTAACATAAAACCTTCTTTCAATGTCTAGTTGAAAAGTATTCCTTGTAGTAGCATTGCACTTTCTACTTTTCTCTCTCACTGTGTATTTATTCTTATTTCAGCCATCTGGGTATGGAGGAGACTTAATATAATTAGCGGAGCTAAAAAAAAAAAATCACTTTTTGGTTCTCTTTGCAGAATAGTCTCGGAGGGCAAGCAATTGATGTCTACTGAAAGAAAATAAACTAGAATAACAGCCCACCTACTACACTTCAACAGCTAATTGGCCACCAGTCCAAGCAAGATCAAGACCAAAACAAAACTCTGAAAACAGTCGTTGTACCATTTTGCATGACAAGTTCGCTCTTTTAGTATTAATTTTACTATTAGATTGTGCTACTCACTGACATGTACATAGAAACAGAAGAAAATTCATTAGAATTTTCTTGCTCGTCTCTCTCTCATATCTCCTACCTTTATCATAATACAGCCTGATTTTGAAAGAAATTCAGAAAGAGATATTTAGACCAGTCTCTTTCAGAAGGAAAGTCAGGATAATCACTTGCTATCTAGGCTGGTGGGTTTAGACCACCTTGGTTAGTGGAGTCATTTTCACTTCTACTTAGAACACTTTCCCAATAGGACAGACACAAGGTCAGATATAAACATTTCTATTCTGAATTAAAACTATCCTTCCAGTTAAGTATTTGTCTGATCTCACTGCCACTGATTGATAGATGTTAGCACAGGGCCTCAAAGGCACCAGGTTCTCTCAGGAATTTAGGTGTCTTCCCCTTCTCGTTGCTGGACTGTGTGTGACCGATCTTCTCAAAGAGCAAGACACTAGGTGCTCAGGCTGGCAGTTAATTGCATGTTAACCAGGCTTATATCTCTGAATAAGGAAATTTTGTAATAAGAGAAATCTAGTGGAATTGTTGTCAGAGTTTAGTGCAACGCCTAGTGTCCCTGACAGACATCTGACTAATTTCTGCATCAGTCTTGGGGATATGCATCATTCAGAGTGCTATCAAAATCTGCAATGCATAGGTTTAGTATTTCAAGCTACTCAGGTTGGTCTTTTTCCTAGATTCTTACACATACCTCTTGATGAAACATGTTTCAGTTTCTCCGACAGTGCTCTTGAAAAAGTTATCCAAATCCTACCCTATAAAATAGGAACATATTTTTATTTGATCATAAGCTGGATATACATCTGTAGGTAATTCAGTTATTGCCTACAGTCCTGGGACAACAATACAGTTAGTGTGACTGCTACACTGTCTCGCTCTGCTGGGAAAAACACCTACCAACAGCAGTCAGACAACTATTATAATTTCCAACTATTATATTTTCTATCTTTGGTAGATTCTGGTTTTAGGCCTCAACCATCTCAGGATACAGACTTTTCAGCCTAAAGTGTGTTGACTGTGACCCTGTCTAGGACTGTGGCAATTTTACTTGATTAAGCTTATCAGGGGATATTGAAGAAGTTCTAACCCTAGGAGTATAAATGACAGGAGGTCTAATTAACTTCAAGACATCTGCAGTTTGGTGATTATTTCTGATTTGGAAAATCAGAATGCCAAATGTTTACATGAAGAAACATGCACTTCTGCTATTCAGTACCATGCTGTACACACAGTCTAATACATTAAGTAATTCACTACAACAAATTCTAAGTCATATCCAAGGCTGTCTCATGGTAGCTCTCACTGATAGCTTGCATCAAGAAGCAAGGTCAGCCTAACACGCTGCTTTGTCACTATGCCATAACTTGTCTGCCACAGGAAACCTGCACAATGTATCAGGACCATAAAAGTCTCAGAGACATTCTGCCTATTTGTGTGTTCCATAGGGACTAGAAAAGTTGTTTCTCAATAGTAAAAGAATCTTACAAGAATCAAAGACATGCAAAGCAAGACAAAACAATTATTGAAGTATTTAAGTAATAGCATTAGCTTTTGAAATTAAGCTCACACTGAAAAAAAACAATTAAAATAGAAGACACTCCCTTAGTTTATAATCATGTGGTATTACCTGTCTAATATTTAGAATTGCTGAAGCATGACCTATTTCTACCAAATGCAAATACGACAGACTAATTATTGTAGAAGACATTATAAGCTTCCTATGGGCAAAATATTAAACATGACTTCAGCGGTTATAAAGACACACATTGCTACAAAAGTATTTATAAGAATAATAGCACTTCTCATTTTGAAAGTAGTAACATTCAACAAATACCACTAATGAAGCCTCAGCATACTTTTATGAAAAATAAACACAGCTAAAAGCATGTTTTCTCGCTTATACCTAGTGTACAGACAGGAATCTTGTGGCAAGTGTGGTGATGTGATGCAGAGAAACACAGTGTCAAAGTTTGCAAAGTTTGCAATACAACTGAGGGACTGTTTCCTGGACCTGAATTGGGATTTTTTTTTTTCCTAATGTGTATTTACACACTTAACCTATTCCGACCATTTTACTAAAGTGCGCAGTATTGAAGTTTTTAATTTCATTTGCCATTTGGAACCACATCATTCTATAAAAATGGAAGTTGTGAAGTGTAACAATTTATGCTTACATGATATTTATTGTTGCCTTCAATACCTGCACAAATAGACAACTCTCTAAAGCACAGATTGGCCTTTATGAGCAAATTGGACATTGAATCTATTAGAATTCTGTTTTTATCCTCATTTCTTCTGTCTTTAGCCCCTTCTCTCATTCTTGTATGTTTTGCTTCCCAAATCATGCATCTTAGAATTTCCTCTTTTTCAAGTTGACACATACACAACTTGAATCCTGAATCCTGAAATACACGGATTCTTTGAACAAAAAAAAAATTTGGAACTGATAAAATCAGTAAAAGCTTTGCAGTGGATTCACAGGAGTCGGTACTTTGACCAATGGCTTGGAATTGAAAATAAGTAAGCCCCCCTTTCTAGAGTTTATAAAAATATAATAGACAGTTATATATATATACATATAAAACAGTATATATCTCTAGGCAGTTTCATGCCCCAAATGACATGACATTGCAGACCTCATCATCACCATTGTTAATGAAGTACCATTAGTGATGAAGTAATAATAATCTGGCATGAAGCTTCAGGATGATTAGGACACAGGGTGACAGAGCCCTGGAACAGGCTGTCCAGAAAGGTTGTGGAGTCTCCTTGTCTGGAGATCTTCAAAACCTGCCTAGATGCCACCCTGTGCCATGTGCTCTAGGTGTCCCTGCTGGAGTAGGAGGGTTGGATTAGATAATCTCTAGAGGTCCCTTCCAAACTCCATCACTCTGTTATTCTGTGATTCTGTGTGACACCCTTAGGCCAGCCAACCCAACCCAGTGTTGCCCATTGTGTAAAAGTAAATTGTATATACAAGTGCTGGGCCTTTATGTCAATCCAGGAAATTAGGAATTACAGATGAATTGCTTCAGATAAATTCTGTCAGCCATAAAGTTCAAGAGATCTATTTAGTATTTACCTGCTAATATTGAAAGAGTTACCCCAAAAAGGCCTGGTCTCTACATCTGAATCTACTCCGTGTTAGGAGAGTGAGAATTCATCTCCCTATATCTCTCCTAAGATAAAGGTGCCACCTTTTGTTTCAATCTCGTTGCCATCGGTAGCATTTTATCAAGACCCAACCCAGTGCAGGCCTACTGAACTATTGCTGCATTCAAAGCTAATGAATGGAAAATATAATTTTAATAGTTGAGAAAATAGTTTAATAATGTGTTCTTGTATTTTGCTTTTCCCTTTGATAAATATAATGGTTTGCAGCTGAGGAAACGAAGTAATGAATGTGTTTATGCCAAATTTCTGTTAATAGGTACTTTCATTTCTGTTAATAGGTACTTTAGATTCTTTCATCTGAATGCATTCTGTATACAACACTAAGCAGAGTGAGGTGAGTGAAATTTAACTGGATATCTGATATTGGTATCACAGTTCAAAGCATGAGAGGAAGGAGAATGGAGGAGTGAGCTTGCTCAAATACCTAATTTTTTGATATATAAGTTTTAGAGGAATGGAATAAAGCTTATTTAAAAGATAATTCTCTGTAATTTTACTTCAGACTGTTTATAAATACTGTTGCCAATCTTGTGACTGTGGCAAAGAATAAAAATCAGCTATTCCTAAAATTAATTAAAAAAAGAGAGAAAAAGAAAAGTCTTCATCCCACCTTTAGGCTTTAAATATCTCATGTGTCTCAACTCCAAGATTATAAAATATGTTGCTTTTTACGTTTTACCACAACTACATCTAAGAGCATGAAACTTCCATTACAAGCTCTGGTTTTCAAACCAGACTGGAACAATACATAATCTGCAAGTTGTTAGCCCAAATATTTGTGGGAAACAGAAGAAATAAACAATGGAAACTTCTGTTTTTTTTTCTTTCTTTTTCTTTTTTTTTTTTTTTTCCCCTTGAGAACAGACTTAAGAAGTCACGGATTCTGGGAGATAAAGGGCACAGGGAAGGAATCATTTTTAATTTTTTTTTTACTCTTTGTTTTGTCAGCTATGTACTCTTCTGCACATAAAACTTGGAAAGTCCAAATTGAATTTATAATAAGGTTAAGTATCCTGTATATATAGAATATTAATAAATAGAAGCAACATGGCCACTTTCATTCTTTTATTGGCAGATCACAAAACAATGTGTAACATCTACCACATATTAATGGTGAATATGCAAGCATTTTTCACTTCTTAACAAACAGAACTCCCTTAATCTCAAAGAAGGTTTCTAGAGATACACATGCAGTGACTTTACATAGGTTCTGAAGAAGTTATTAGCCTTATAGCATTATTATTCTGTATCTTAATTATATCTACTCTATACATTACTGGTAGCATAACAGCTGCCAGGGAGCTGTTATGATATCAGTGCAATTAAACTGAGATTTTGGCTCAGTATTTTAATGTGAAGTACTTTTTCTGGGCAAAACTCTCTCAAGAAAGTAATTGGCCATTCTTGTGTAATTCTTTTTGATGAGCAACAGAAAGTATAATATATCTGAGGCCGTTATGGAGGAAAAAATATATTACCAAGAAAATCGTCTGGGGAACAGCTCTCTTGGTAACACACAGCGTCACATCTGATTGTCCCAGGAAACGCTCATTTTGATTTTGATTTATGATTTTTGTCGTCCACATGGTTTTGCTTTTTTTTTTTTTTTTTCCCCTGTTTTTTTGTGAGTAGTCAGCCTGGATTCACCAAGGGAAAGTCGTGTTTGATGAATCTGATTGATAGCCTTCTATGATGGGGTGACTGGCTGGATGGACGATGGGAGAGCCATGGATGTTTTCTATCTTAACTTCAGTAAGGCTTTCGACACCATTTCTCATAACATCCTCATTGGAAAGCTCTGGAAGTGTGGACTGGATGAGTGGACAGTGAGGTGGATTTAGGGCTGACTGGATGGCAGAGCTCAGGGGGTGGTGATAAATGGGGCCGAGTCTAGTTGGAGGCCTGTGGCCAGTGGTGTCCCGCAGGGGTCAGTACTGGGACCAGTGCTCTTCGACTTGTGCATCAATGACTTGGGTGAGGGCGCAAAGTGCATCCTCACCAAGTTTACCAATGACACCAAACTGGTAAGAGTGGTCGACACTCCCGAGGGCTGTGCTGCCATACAGAGAGACCTAGACACTTTAAAAAGTTGGGCAGAGAGGAACCTCATAAGGTTCAACAAGAAAAAGTGCAGGGTTCTGCACCCGGGGAATAATAACCCCAGACACCAGTACAGATTTCCAACAGGTTTACCTGCTGGAAAGCAGCTCTGTGGAGAGAGATTTGGGAGTCCTGGTTGACAACAAGTTAACCATGAGTCAGCAATGTACCCTTGTGGCCAAAAAGGCCAATGGGATCCTGGCTTGCACTGGGAGGAGTGTTGCCAGCAGGTCAAGGGAGGGGATCCTGCCCCTCTACTCAGCTCTGGTGAGGACGCACCTGGAGTATTGGGTGCAGTTCTTGGCTTCCCAGTATAAGAGGAACGTGGAGCTCCTAGAGAGGGTCCAGCATAGAGCAACAAAGATGATTAAGGGACTGGAGCATCTTATGAGGAAAGACTAAGTGAGATGGGCCTGTTTAGGCTAGAGAAGAGAAGATTGAGAGGAGATCTAATCAACATGTACAAGTACCTGAGGGGTACTTGTACAATGTAGGGAGGATGGGGCCAAACTCTTCTTGGTGGTGGCCAGCGATAGGACAAGGGGGAATGGGTAAAGCTGAAACACAGGAAGTTCCATCTGCGTGTGAGGAAGGACTTCTTTCCTGTGAGGGTGACAGAGCCCTGGAACAGACTGCCCAGAGAGGCTGTGGAGTCTCCTTCTCTGGAGATCTTCAAAACCCGCCTGGATGCCACCCTGTGCCACGTGCTCTGGGTGTCCCCGCTTTAGCAGAGAAGTTGGATTAGTTGATCTCTACAGGTCCCTTCCAACCTTAACCATTCTGTGATTCTGTGATTCACCTCAGTGTTGTCTACAAGATATTTTTCACTCATGCTATATATGTACATATAAATATATATATGCACATATAAATAAATAAATAAATAAAGCACAGACTGTACAAATAAGCTAATATCTGAATGAGAGTTTGTTTGGAATTTACAGTAGATATTAAAGGCAAAGATATATATTATTCTTCTGAGAGGAAAGGGAACATCTAACATAATTTTGTATATGAGAACATATAATATAATTTCATATATTTGCCTTGGTAAACACATAATAGTATCCATTTTTAAAGAAGAACTTCCCACAGAATTCATTAGAAGAAGGAGATGATAGGACTAGTCTGAAATGAGTCAAATCATATTACTCTCCTGATCAAATCATTGTGTTTCTGTGCTATCCATGGTTAACACCATTCTCACAGCTGGCCTAACAATGAAACAGCTTACAGAGCAAATGCATGACTCAACTAAATTCAACTGCATTGTATCCAAAATATCTGGACATTTTTTCTACTACATAAAGCATGAACTATTTAAATTTAAGTGGTCAGAAATATTCAGTCAATCCACCAATTGGATGGGTACATACCGTTTAACTCTGCAAAATCAGATGAAGGTGGTTTTATGCAGACAGTCACAGAACTCAGTTTTTAGGATTTGTTCTTGTTACTAAACAGAGCACTTACTTACTTACTTTGATAGAAACCTCAGTATCTTTCTTATGACTGCAAGGAGAGATTACCTTTACCAATTATTGTATCAACATTATAAATGTTGATACATTTCCTTAACTAGACTTCAACTATAGTTGAAGTATGGGTTAATCCCATCCAGGGTTAATAAAAGCAGCACATCACTCTCTTCATCTTCCCCTTAACCATAAATATGCCATAAAAAGTATCCAGTCAAGGTCCTAATCCAATCAGTCTCTGAGTAAATTCTATATTCCATGCATTTTGCTAAACACATTTCCATAAATGCACTTTTAGTATGTTAAAACCAATGACAGCAGAGATGATCAGTAGAGTAAGTTTTGTCATATGATATTTATAAAAGTATCTTCAGAATTTTAGTTTTGAACCTAAAATTCGTGGAAAAGTGTCATTCTGATAACAACTTAGTTACTAAATAGCTAAAAAAAATAAGCACAACATACTTCAACTATAGTTTATGAGAACATCCAGGGTTAATAAAAGCAGCACATCCTTCAGCCATTTGTTTCTCTGGTAAAACTGTCAGCATGAACATCAGTTAGGTGGTAGTTTTGCAATGTGTACTTAGCTTGAAAGCAATTTAATCCTATCCCTGACAGGTTCTTATCATACTAACAGGTTTTTGGTCATTACCAATCTGAGCTGGCTATGGAAAAGGTTCATTAAGCCATTTCTAGACCTCTGAAGAAACCATTAAACATTAGCTCACTGAATGTTTCTGACTATTCTGGTTTAGAACTGGTGTTTCGAAATGAAGATGAATGTGAAAATCTGATAAATTATCTTCAGGAATGTCTGCACCAAATACGCAGCTACCTCTTTTCCCTGGTCATGACAGAACAAATTGCTAACAAATATACTCATTCCATGTAATCATCCACAAATAAATCACTCTTTTTAATCTCTGATAGATAAGATACTTGTAACTAATCCATGGGGTAGAACTTTTAGATTTTTAGAGTTTTTAGGACTCATTTTTACAGTAAGTATATTTAAAGGCAGCGTATGCTAACCCAGACACCACTGACATTCTTGGTGGAAGAGCTAAAGGTGAAAAAAAAAAACCAGTACCAATCCTTTTGCATGAAGAATTGCAACTTACCATAGTTTTGCAGATCTTTACTAATGTGAAGATCCACCAGTGTTGATGGAACTGCTGTGTATCTCAGAACTATTTCCCTTCCTTTTTATTCAGGACCAAAGAAAGAAAACACAAATATTTGTCCAGAATATAATACAGCAAGTTGATTTATAGTTGGAAATGTTTCATATAATATCTTAGGGTTGGCTTTCCACTGGTGTTGGCCAAACTGGAAGAGTACAGATTAAGGGAAACACTTGAATTGGAGTGAACATCTAGGAGGAGGTCCTAAGGAAGACATGCTTTTGCTAAGAAGATGGAGGTGAGAAAAGGAACATTTCCTTCACACATTAATTGCTCCTGTGACATGATCATCACCCTCCTTTACACAATAGACAGACTGATTTCCCTGGACTATGTCCATTAACATCTGTCTCTAAGACTCATTTATCTAAGTCTTTCTAACACAAGGCTGATACACCAAAAGCATCACCTCCTCACTTCAATTTCTTTAGATTAGAAAAAAAACCTTCATAATAGTAGTATTGTAAGCACCCTCCATTTAGGCAATTCTACTTAAAGATGTTAAACAAAGATTAGAACAAGGACTGTATTTAGTCCATGCCGTCCAAACATTTTTTCTTTTCCTCTTCATCAAAGCAATCCGTATAAGCCAGACCAAAGAGTGAAATAATTGGAAAGGAAGGTGGATGAACAGATTGATGAAGGGAAAAATTAAAAAAGGTAAAATACTTTGAGTGTGTAACAAGGGTGGGAGATTTTAAAATGCACCAGACATGGCAGTTCTGTTCTACTTTCAGGTAGTCAGAATGGACCAGCAAGGTGGTCATTAAGAAGGAAGTATATTGACTATTTTCCTATATTGAGAGTCATGTGCTAAGGTAAAGAGGGTTTTGGTCTCTGTAATAAATTATACTCCTTCTCATTCCTGAACACCTTCCCATTCTTATCTGGAGTACTGTGTCCTGTTCTGGGCTCCCCAGTACAAGAGGGATCTGGAGCTACTGGAGAGAGTCCAGCACAGGGCCCTGGAGCATCCGCTGTATGAGGAAAGACTGAAAGAGCTGGGCCTGTTCAGCCTGGAGAAGAGAAGGCTGAGAGGAGATCTAATCAGTGTATATAAATACCACAAGGGAGGCAGTGAGGAGGATGGTGCTGGTCTCTTTTCAGTGGTGGCCACTGATAGGACTAGAGAAAACAGCCAGAAAGTAAAGCATCAAAAGTACCACAGGAACTTAAGGAAAAAATGTTTAACAGTGAGGGTGACAGGGCGCTGGAACAGGCTGTCCAGAGAGATTGTGGAGTCTCCTTCTCTGGAGATCTTCAAAACCCGCTTGGACGCAGTCCTATGCCACGTGCTCTAGGTGACCCTGCGTATGCAGGGGTGTTGGACTAGATGACCTCTAGAGGTCCCTTCCAACCTTAAGCATTCTATGATTCTATGAGCTCCTCTAATCCTCCTGACATCTCAACAGCCACAGAAGATCCCATTTTTCTTCCCATGCATCAGAAAGTTCTCTTTTTAAAAAAAAAAAAAAAAAAAGGACTGAGAAAGCTAGCTGCTGGCCCTTACAGGGTGCCAGCGTTCACTACTCTAAGGCAGTCCCCCTTTCCTTTGGAAAAAGCAGGGAGAAGTAAGCTTTTCCAACCTTGGCCTGAGTAATATGGGGAAACATGTCTGTTTTTCTGTGCAGGCTATGAAACTGTCTAAGGAGAAGGAAGAGTTAAAGGGATTACTATTGTCTTCTTCCAGAGGACCTGGGAAAGGAGAATCAGACAACTGCAATAACAGACATAAAAGTAATGGTTTAAGAAGAGATAACCTTCTCCTGGAAAAAGTCTGAGTGGAGCAGAGGAGGAAATCAGAAGCAGAAATCTGACCTTCAGCATCTGCTGACTCCGGCACTTGCTAAGAGTGCGAATGCCTGCAGTGTGCCATTACCGAAGCAGGGTTGTTTCAGGCACTCAGCTCTTAGAGGAATGTACGCCATGCTGATCACTGTAATAAGGTAGATAATCCACCACTGACCTTGATACCATCCCCTGGGCAACCCAAAAGTGTCTTATTTTCCATGTCGCAGGAGGACTCTTTATGTGCAGAATTTGGGCTGCCCCAAAAAAAGAAAAAAGAGAAGAAGGACTGCACCTATGCACCTCAAGTTTACTGTTTCCCGTTGCAAGAGTGATCAGAATCTAGACCATAAAATTTAAGTGTTTGACGTGAGCCTTATATTGATGGCTCCAGAAAGAGTACAATTTTACCTGCACTAGATAAAGTACAAGCAAAGTTTCTCCATGGAAAGCAACTTAAATCCATACAAAATATATCTGAATACTCTGGGAGACTTTACCTTCCAACCTGCTTGCTTTTTATTGATGTGCTACTAAACCAAACTAAGTAGTACATCAATACACAATTTTAATTAGGATGCTAGGGCCTGAGAAGATGTGTGAGATTAGTTTGGGGAAAAAAAATCAAAAAGCTATTTTCCTTGCAAAGGAAAATAAAGAGCTAAAGAAAATATCAGTGCCAGGAGAAAGAAAAAAGCTATCAAAATCATGAGAGCTTGAGCAAAGTGACAGAAGATAGCACAGGTGAAGATCAATGTCTTGAAGCAAATAGAAACGGAATAATAGACTGCTGTTAATATCAGGAAGAAACTTTGTGTTTCCAGTTAATTGTTGGCTTAGTCAAATACAGTAAATGTAAATGTAGATTTAAAAAGAGAAAGAAAAATGCATCAATTGAAGAAGTGGAGGTTTTGTTTGTTTGTTTCCTCCTCCTCAAGCCTGTATGGCAAGTTTTCTTTCAATGACTTGTGTCAGAAATTGTATTGCAGATTTGCCTGCTAGAGGTAGAGATGAGGGAAGAGGAGAAGGGAGGTGGAGAGAAAAGAAATCAGAGCAAGAATTTCATCAGCCCACTAAAAGTGATCAAGGTTTTCTATGTGAGAACACAAGCATGCAATGGACATTGGCACTGTTATGTTGTTATTTGAAATGGTATTTCAAAGAATAAATACGTTATATTCTTTTATGATATAGCAGCTTTAATGACCACTAACGACCGCTGAAAAATAATTGTGTGTGTAAAATACTTATATAAAAAGTAGACATAGAAACTTTCAATAGTAAGTTTTTCCTCTCAGTACCAAGAACTTAAGAGTTAATTAAATATTTTCTAAACAATAGATTTTTATATTAGCAGAAATGAATATAAATAAAAAAAACTTTAATTAAAGACAAGAGGAAAGAAATTTATCACTAAGGTATTTTCAGTTATTTAAACACAATTATAATTCATTTTACTTCAGCCCAAATGCTAAAGTCTTATTGAAAATGGCTCCACTTTCAAGGCAAAAAACTTTTGAAAAAATACATTTTGATTTTTGGTTTTACAGAAATAAAATGTTACAGCAATTCTGTAGTGAAAAGATTAATTTGTTTGTATTCTGTTATGAGATTGGTAAAATTCTCATCCTTCCTGTCATACCACATTTAGCTTTTTACAGCACGGGATAAGGTTCACAGCAATTGTATTCCTTTTTAATGCAAATGCCTTTTGCATTGTTGAGGACAAAAATAATAGCAATTACAAGATCAAAAATGAATAAAAAATTGAAATTCTTTCTGCAATATGAATATAAAAGATCTATTTTATTTCAATGGTTATAGAGGGCAGAAGGCTCTCTTGTGCTACTTGCCTGGTGTTTAAATTAGGATTTCAAAATTGTTACTAGGTATTTAAACATAACGACACATTTTGGGAGTCCGTAGAGAAACAGTCAGGAAGTACAAAGTTCTCTAAGATTAAATTACACGGAGAAAATGCAGTCTAAAGTATCAAGACAGTGTTTTGTGATGGATGTTCAGGCTTGATATGAGAATTCTGCAACTGGATAATAATATCCCTTTACTCTCATCTTGGAATTATGACTTCTCCTTCCTGGCAGACAATTAAAGCAAGCTCATTTACTTGGGAAAATATCACTTGGAATGGGTGTGTCTTTCCAAATCTTGACAATTTCATTATATGCAGTAGATTTAATGCACTGAAAAAATAATGCCTAACTGTTCTGCCAATTTATACCATGAAAAACTTGAAATGAGACAGATTTCTTTTTTTTTTCTTTTTTTTTTTTGTATGAATGTTGTATTTCAGCATTTTTCTCGGGGGATCACCATAGTTTTAATGGAATTTCTAAGTGAAATTTCCCAAAATATTCTTTATTTGTCCAGCTCTCTTGCTATAAAAATATATGATAAAAATGCTTAGTGTCTAGGAAGGTCAAGAGAATAAGACTTCACCTAGTACTCCTTTAAAAGTGTCCCTTTTGATTTCTACTTTTTCTTTTCATGCAGTAGAGTTAGAAACATATATAGAACTGAGACTTAAAATAAACAAATAAATGTTACCCTTAGTCCTTAGTAAATCTACAATATTGGCAAGGTTAATAGATTTGTGAGACACAGAGGATGGCAGAGTCTCAGGAGATTTTTTTTCTCCAAGTCTGGATGGGTTTCCTGTGTAATTCTGGGCAACTAATTAAATCTTGTCTCCAGCCTTCATAAGGAAAAAAAAAAAAAAAAGACAGAAAAAATAATGCTATCCCTTAAGAATTACAATACTTTTGTCTTCACAAGGAAGGAGCTGTGATAGTAAAACTCATCAGTGCTCGTGACATGCTCAGATACTACTGTCATAAAGAAAATGTAAGCACAGGACACAAACTGCAGTGTTCAACTAAGGCAAATCTTGAAAAGGTGAAATTCTGTAACTATATTCAGTAACTAATGCTCTAAAGATTGGCTCAAAAAGGTTATAAGCTCAAAGAACACAACTAGCTACATCATAAAACCGTTTTAATTTTTCATTAAAGACTCAGTGCAGGGCTACAACTGCAGAAGAACTATGTCTAATAATTGATTAGATCTGTATGTAAAACTTAACCAGGGGTGGGAAGGAGAAAGAAATGCTGCCTGTAATATTGTGTGGCTTGTTAACAAAAGGGTGATTTGCAATGTGATTTTCTCTCTGTCACTATCTAAATGCATCTTCAGAGTCTCCTTTACAATGTATGCTTACATAATTAAAAAAAAAAAAAAGAAAAAAAAAA
>NW_010578251.1:178458-248775 GCF_000705375.1 Tinamus guttatus
TGGCTTACAGGCTCACCATGAGAGGAAAAATTAGTTGCATATAACCTCCAATTCTTTTCCTGATAGTATGTTTTATTTGTAACAACACAAGAAATGAATTTCAAATTAATAGGCAAAAATAACCCAGGGTCTTGTCAGGTTTGGTCGATCAGGAGTCTGGAAAGACATCTGTCCTTGAGGACATCTTTCTTTGCATGAAGTTACCCTTCTTCTCATGCCTTTCTTATTGCAATTCATAATAACTTAGAGCCAAGGAAGTGATATTATTTAGAGTAGTAGCGGCTCTATGGTCCTAAACAGACTGTCTCCATTTAATAGCTTGCATGCATACATACATTTGGGAGATTGAAAAATATAAAATGTCGAAATTTCATTAAATAAGTCTTCACATATATAACCATTTCCTTCTTTCAATCTCTTTCCCAGGTATATCCTGCAGAAACACCAGCAAATATGCATCACATACATAGTAACATTCTTTTTAAGACTATCATTGGCAGAAAGTATGGATCTGTGGAGTTTTAGTAAGATCCATACATACCCATGAATTGAGTTTCCTAAGTAATTATTTTGCCTGAAAAATCTTTGATAAAAAGTGAGAATATTTATTAACAAAGAACAAAGAATTTAGTGTAAAAATTATAAGAAATGAGTTATTTTAAAGGGAAAAGACAATACCATGAAATACTGTGATCATTATGACAACACTTTTACTATTTGAAATTCTGTTCTTGCTGTGAAAGAGTTGAAAAACCTGAAATTTGAGCTGCAATTGCATCCAACATTACAACAAAGCATAGCAAAATGAACTTTTCTTTCTTTTTTTTTTTTTTTTTCTTCAGGATGCACCAGAAATATTGAGAACAAATTTATTTAAAATCATGAATCAATCAAGCAATTTCATGTTCAAAGATCCATACTTGGATCTTTCAAACACTACTTGATCCTATTTGATCTCCCCATCAAGCATTCATATGTGGAGAGGCAGGTCCTCCTATAACAGACAGAATTGGGAAACGTCAGGCTGAATCAAGGATCAGCTTCTCCCTAAGGGATGGGTAGCCAGAGCGAGGTGACCCCAGTACAGATAGTGCCCTCCCTGGATGGCACAGGCCCACTTGGCAGTAGAGACTGGTGCTGGTACCAGGGTCCATCAGCAACCCCCCACATGGCAAGTGGTACCCTCAGGGCCCAGGGCCCCCCTCAGGGAGGCCTGTTAAAAGCAAAAGGAGACAGGGACAGGGCTGGATTTGGAGATGAGGCACAACATAGGGCCCAGGTGTCTCAGAGCAGCCCAGCTCCCCACAGCGCAGGTCTCAGGGGTCCTGCAGAACACTGTGTCAGGACTGGAGGCTGCACTGCCATAGTATCTTTAGGACAGGGAATGGGGTCCCTGGGCTGAGTTGAAATGGACAACCCCAAGCTCACGGACATGGTTTGGTAAGAATCTATGAGAGCCTGGCGAGGCCTTTGAGTTCCCTCAGGGTCTTGGCAAAGTTTGACCAGCATGCATCTATCAAAATCATATTGCAGGATTGGTATTACCATCCATTCAGCTATAAACACAGCACAAATGTTGTTTAAGTGGAAGGTGTCATTTCCTCGAAACCATGGAGTTTTTCATTGAAACATTGTAAAACAATCTGTAACAGATGTTTAAAGTCAGTGCACATTGAATATATATTGTGTTCTCAATTCCCTTGCTAGTTAATGGATTTGTATTCAATTAAACTACTAGCACAAAAGCCAAAGAGCAGCACAGCATTTCAGTCTTCAATGAACTCTTTAAAAATACAGCAATAAAAATCTTATGCACTTAAGATCATTTGTTTCTTTTTTAAAAATAATAATAATAATAAAAGGAATTACCCAGTGCAGTGGCTTTGGCTCTGCTCTGAAAAAGTAGAGCTTCTATCTGTTTCTTTTTTTTTTTTTTTTTTCATAAAGCATTAAAGCCTGACTCCAGTTAGCTGCTACATTGGTGTTAGAGGATGACTTTTTCAGATTTGAGTACATAATATTACTTTTTTACTGCACTTAGTAAATCAGTAAATAAATGCTTAAAATGGTATTTAGGTGACTAAAAAGTGGTTTATATCCAAATTTTTCAAATCTGACTGCTAACGTTAGGAAGGGTAAATAAACTCACAGTTAAAAGACAATTACTCAAGCAGAAATGGATTGATTTTCAAAGCTATGAAAAATCTGAGTGCCCCTAAAATGGATGGGATTTACATGTACTTTGCAGGACTTGGCCATTAAAAAATCTTTATTTTTTTTCCTTCCTACAAATGAATCCTAATCTTTGTTACTTTTTTTTTTTTTTTCTGAAAATAAAGCCAGAAGGTTGTTATATGTTGAAGCAGAAGTCTAATATATTGTTGCTACAATGTGCTTAATATTCTATCATGACATGGAAAAGATGTATGAATTTGAATTCACCTGTGGAGCAGGATTCACTTCACATAAGTCTAGGTTGTATTTCAGTAGGTGTCTTCATTCAGAATTAGTTGTCTAATTGTTCATTATAGACGATGGAGGAGTTATGAATATATTTGTTGTAGTTCATGTCAGGTGACCAAATGCAAATCTCTCATTTAGCATGAGGTGAATTCTACCCTAGCTTCCAGATTGATTAGTTCTTTTCCAGCTATGAAAGGACCTCAGGTAATTGTAACATTGTAGACAGCAACATTCAGTCAGATTAACTCAGGTGCATAATACTGTAATATTTAAAACTTAATGAAGTTGTACCTCCGTGACAATGGTGTGAGAAAAGAAATTACAGTACCTTATCAATGTATAATATCAGTTTTTTTCCTTTGTTTTATAACAGCTTCTTCAAAATCAGTTGAAGTAAAATCCTTAAAGCAATCGTCTTATGAATTTTGCTCTCCCTCCACCCACCAAGCATAAACTCAAAAAGTGCTGAGCACAATTGCTTTTAAGAGGAACTTGGAAAGGCCAATATTGATTTGTTCAGATGACTTTCCTTTCTATAACAGCTTTGGGATATGGTTGGTCAGCATGCTAGACAGATCATTTTATATTTATCTTTGAAAAATTCTGGAACTTCTAGGAGTTCACTTCTAGATTCAGGTACTAAACTGGTATGTATTTGTACCGGTATTTATTTATGTATCCAATGCTGCAGTAGCAAAATGGTGTGCTGTACAGCATTTATGAGTTATAATTCTAAGGACAGAAAAATTAATAATGTTTTCTGCCTTGGATTTGATTTGCGCATAGAAGTGATCTGGCACTAGTTTCCAGGTTACATAGCTTCATCTTGTATAGACCAAAACTTTTCTGTGTTCCAGCCTTTGTTCTGGGGTTATCATCTTTGTGTTCCAGGACACACATGTTCTTGTACTGATGCTATTTTTTTTTCTACTCCCTGAAAATAACATTCATGACTTCTTTCCAAAACAAGAGGTGTGTGTGGGACACAGGCATTTTTCCAGTCTCTAGTCGTCATGATATTCTCACAGCTTCATTTCCTGCTGGCTGCAAGGACAATATATCCCCCCAGGACAAATGCTGGAGATTCAGATTTTCTGTTTCAAGAAATGCTCTTTTCACTTTAGTTGTGAATGAGTAAAATACAGAAAAGAGACACTGTGAGGAGGGTTCTTAAGAAAGCCAGGTTTGCTGGCTCTTCTCACAGTCATCATCATTCTCTCATCATTCATGATGTCAATAACAGCTGCTGGAAAAAAGAGAGGGTCTACTTATGGTGACGTTTCCTATCTTGCTTGAGATAACCAGGTCTGCAATGTGTATATATAACTGTAATGTCTGTGTAATTGTCAGACAAAGCATTCCTCAAGCTATCAGTCATTACCAACAAGTTACCATTTCACAGAATTATAAAGCACTGAAAGGGATGTACAATATTGAACAATATCTTCTGCAGCACCAGTTAGAGGACAGTTTTTAAGACCTGACAGTAAATACTGAATGCTTACATGGTGTTTTAATATAGATAAAGACAAATACAAAAAAGTGTGTAAAAAAAAAAAATAGAATAGCTCCTTAAATGTGTATGTATTTGTTGTACATTAAGCATGCATCCGGACTCACTGCATTTCTGCAAACAGTCTGTAAGGAGACACTTCTCTCTAACAAGAGGAATAAATTGTATAAGAACCACAGGTCACTACAGTGAATATTATATGGATGACACTATTTTTTTTCTATATTGTTCAGAAAGAATAGATGACTTGATTCAAATTCATCTGTAATGAGCTTATCATTCTAGGCTAATGCCTATGAGAAATAAATATTCTTCTTGGAGTGCAGTACATCTGCCTCTATTTAGGCATCAGCAACATGACGACATGAATCTGATTATAAATGATGCTATTTTTCTTCATGGACTGAAAAAGGAATCTAGAACACTAGTTTAGATGCAGGTGTCTACGTTGTAGAGGTAGCTTATAAAAAAATCCTGGATTTCCTAACTGGAGTTACATTAGACCATACATTGTCTGACATAATGTAGCACAGGTCATTGTGATTATTGTGTGATTATTCTATAATTTCACTTGTTAATGAATATCTTAAAGGCAAAAAAGGTAAGAAATAAAAAAAAAAAGAGAGAGAGAGAGATTGAGGTTTCACTGTCACAGCATTTGTGATTGACCTGTGTAAATGAGGCCCAATTTATGTTTCTGCTGTTTCCCAAATAAGATTTTCCTAAATAAGAAAGGCAATGACAAAAAAAACCACTTCGCAGGATTCTTATAGTTTTTATATCTGTTGCTACTGTATAGTAATTTCCAGTTTATTTTTTTAGGAAGAAGCTAACGGTTGTTAAGGGAACCAAATTTTCAAAAATTCATTTTAACTCATAACAAAGACTGATTATTTTTAATACCTTATTTTATAGTTTGATGCCTAACAGCTCAGAGGTTCTCTTGGTCATCAGTAAGTCAGATGTTTCAGAACTGAGATGAATTTGGATGTGAGACACATAAGCCCAGAGCCCAAGCAAGATGGGCACGATAACTGCTTTTTGTGTTAAGCCATTGACAGAAGCTTGCACAAGAAATGTAATAACTGCCAGGTTTCAAAATTATGGTTCCTGTACTTATATTTATGGAATTTTACATACGTGCTTAACTCAACAGTGGCATGGCTTCAATGGGAAACATGGAAAGTGGCTCCACTCAAGTTTTATAAACAGTTGGAATGGTTCCAGAGGTCTTTAAGCCTGCAGGTTGAAGATAGACAAGAACATAGACTGCCTCTGCCTGGCTGTGCATGCAAGGGCTAACATCTTCCTAGGGCTCATTTTGAGGTGAAAATTACTGAGATTTTGATTTTGCTGAGCTTGTGCTGTCAAAGTTGCAACATATATGTGCTTATTAGATTAGTTACCTTGGGACCTGAAGCCCAGGGGCACTGGTTTCATGAGTCATAAGCAATTGAAAGCTGGACAGGATCCTGAGCTGCTTGATTCATCCAGGGTGGTAAAGCCTCTAGACATATAAATTGCCAAACTTTGGGCTTTAACCTTTAATTTGGCACAAATTGTGTTCCCCGCATACTGCTAAGCATCTGAGCAATTAGCTGGGGATGCTCATCAGCCTGTTGGACTCCATGTGTAGATTCCACTTTGGTTTTCATTCCATAAGCATTTTTTTGACTCTTTCCTTAAGTTCTTCAGGAGACAACAAAAAAATGATGTTCAGAAAAGTGATCTTTGCGAAGGGAAAAAGAGAGAGGGAAAGTGAGAACAGCGTATGTTCTACGTAGTGATTTCGCATTTTTGTTCATCAGTGGTTTAGAACTGAAAGAAATCCTGTGAGGGACTGAGTTGGGTTCTCTGCCTATTGCAGACAATTATTTCATATTATCTTATTTGGAACCTTGCCAAGTTTCTAGGGTGAAATTATGTAGTGTAAGTTGTTTTGAAATTAGGCTATAACCTCTATGCTGGGAACTATTCACAGATGCATTAATATATCAGGAATATCAGGAGACAAACTTATTTTTAAGGTTTCTATCCAAATGGAAACATGACACCTTCTTCAATTTTAAACTCCTGACAATATTAGTGATATTTAGATAGTTTCAAAGTATCTGACACTCTAAACCAATTCATTTATTCTGTTTCTTTTAGATTATGCATTAAGAACTGAACTCTAAGTGCTATTGGAAGAAAGCTCTTAGAATTTAATAAGATTTAATTCAATGATTCATATCCATTCCTATTTTGTGCTGATCATGAACAGAAGAATTTATTTTTAGCTGAGCTGCATGTCCTGAAATTATTTGATTCTACAGTACTTTTCAGCATAGAGGAAAAATATATGTAATAGCACTAACTTGATTGTTAACAAATGGCTGCTTGTGTTCTAAAATATGTCTACTCAAATGAACATTTGATCACTATTTTTGTCCAGTAGGCAAATCATGGCCTTCTAAGCTCAGCAATGATTCTATGCAACTCTTTAATTCAATGAGATGTATTCTTCTGGACTATGTCTGAAGATGTCTAGCTTGAACAAGAGATCAGGTTAGGAGCACCATTTCCTGCTCAAGGTGAAGAAGAGATGTCTGACACCACCAGACAGCGCACCCACATTTCACTTCTGCGAAAATGAGGGACTAAAGAGCAGAAATGTGCTGTGTGCTAAGACTAGATTCTGTCCTAAAATCTGGTCATGCACTAGGAATTTTAGAAATTCATAAGAAAGTAAGAACACTCATATGGGATCAAGCTAAGTTTAAAGACATACCACTATCCTGTCTCCAACACAGAACAATATTCCATGGCAGAAAGTATCACAGTTTAACAATGCATTCCATGAAAGACTACCACTTCACGCTGATACTTGCATGCATTAAATATATCTATACCTTCATATAATGTTGATAATGTTGATACTTTTTTTTTTTTTTGGCTTTGGAAGAACCCAATACTTTACCCCTTACTTTAGAACTAACATCAAAATTCCCAGCTGAGTGTCTGCTTAACAGAACATGGGCCGGATGCTGGGTACTTATTGTTATACTTTCACTGAAGTCAAGGGAATTCTGGCATATTGTTCACACTTTAGGATCAATTTTTTTCCTTTCACTGCTTTTTGCATTGAAAGTTCTGATTACCTCTTCAGAGGAGAATGGGTCTGTGGGAAATGTTCAAGAAGAGAATTTAGCTGTAAATTGTTTTGAATAGTGTTATAATCTTAATGCGTAATCTTACGGTATCTACATAAGATGTGTTTATTTTGCCACAATCTGGAGAAGGATTTAATATCTGTTATGTTCAGATTTTGTGCAAAATTCACAGACCACACTTTCTCAAATATTATTTTACATTAACACAAGGTTTTAAAGCTAATTAAGTGCTTTAGAGAATGTGATTTAAAGGATGTGGCTGAAGTTTCTAATTCAATCCAACTATGAATAATAATTTTTTGATAAACACAAGTTCTGATTCTGATCTCAGCTAAATCAGATTTATGAGAGAAACTTCATTTTAAAAAGCTGTAAATGAAATGAAATCCAGGCATTATTAATCCCTGAATATGTAAATATTAGAGCTTATCACAGATTGGCTAAATATTACATGCCTAAACTTTCCCAGAAAATATTTCTGATGTTCAGTAATGAATTATTTAATAGAAATGACCAAAAGCCAGAAATTCCATCAAAAACAAAAAGAAAATCCTATGATGAAAACCAATATTGCTTCAGGAGTGTTGTGTTGCTCTGAAATTATGACAAACAATGAAAACAAACATGTTTATTTGCATTGTTGACAAAAAAAAATCAGAATTAATCTCATAGTAGTGGTAATACAGTGGTTAGTCAATGTTTTAGAGCATAAGTGACCTAGTTTCTAATAGTTTCTCTGCTTTATTTAAAACTGGTATTTAAACCTTGATTTTCTTCATCCATGGGAGGTGTCCTGTGAAGCTGGTTACTTTCAGTCATGCTATTCTTTCTTGATCTAGGAACAAAATTCCCATCTTTCAATTATTACTTTTTCTTTTCTTGTTAAAATCTGTAATTTGTTAAACATTTCTCAATTGACTTTTTATTTTCTGTTACTTGTTTTGAGGAAAACATATTTGAGAAAGTGAAAACCTTTCTTTAATTCTTTTCTCCCACTTCTTTTAGTAGTAGTGATTGGATGACTGTACTTTTGGGGAGTCTATAGATTTTAATAATGATTCTATAAAGAACCATAGAAACACCAGTATATTCTGATTTCAAAGGCAAGATGTAGAAGTTCCTATATTGCTACCGTAGATCAACCACAGTATAAGCTTCCTCTAAATAACAGATATTTCTATAATTTTAGAATTTGACTTTTCATGCAGAAATAGAAAGAAATTGAAACAGTTCTGAGGCAAAAAGATATTAATTAGTGTTTGACAGAAAATTTTAATAGATATAAAATTGTAATAGATTATAAAAACATGATAAAGAGATCATTAAATTAGAATTCACAAAAATAATATCTAAGTTTTGCACTGGATACCAGACGTATGGACATTTTTCCCATTTTTACCTGTGACATGGTCTTCTTGCATAGCACTGAGGCAGCTGTATATTTTCTTAGGCAACATTTCACTTGCAAGAAGTGGATTGGGGATTATTGCCCTGTTATTTGCTGATGCTGTGAGGCTGAAGGTCAATTAAAAAAGAAGAGGAGGACACATTTTAGTTTGGACAAAATCTTTCCTGTCCTGATTTGCCTAATTTGTCCAGTGGTAGGCTTACAATTAGCCTAGGGATTTATTTTGGATTATGTTTACTTTATAATGCCAGAAGGTAAAAACATATACCCTGGGGTCAGCTTGGGACAGGTTAAAAAGCTCTGGCGTTCATGAGATGCTTAACAGAGCAAAGCTGAATTCTGCCTACTTCTATCCTGCCAACTATACAGTTCCAAACGAATTCAGTCCTTAGGCAAAGCAGCATTCCTTTGTATTCTTTTTAAATGCAAGACCCACTAAATGCAACCTACCCTCTGGATACACAATCTAGCTGGGAATATTATCAAAACCTGCTTCTATGGATGTCTGCTCTGCTTTGAGAAAACATTGCTGTCTTCTCCAGAAACTGGATATCCAGGCTAATGGGAGGCTCAGAGAGGAGATTCAAGAGATATTAAGGCCTCTCCAAAAAAAAAAAAAAAAAAAAAAAAAAAAAAAACACCGGTTCCTCTGTTGTCTACGACAAAAGTGTTGAAAACATTTCCTCTATTTCCAAATAGATGCAACTGGAAGTTTCATGTGATTTTTTTTTTTCCTATCAAAATGAAAAGAAATTTGGAGAAGGTTAGTTTCTTCCTTCATGCTAAGTTTTTCTTTGTAACTTTCTCCCTTCTTCAAAGAAATTCTCACAAAACAAAACAAAAATAAAGTCTACTATCAGGAGGGATTCAGAGAAAAAAGTAGCTATTTTTTTTTTTTATCTAAGATGAAAGGAAAAAGGACATGGCCAAGACATAGGTCCTGTATATATTAAGAATGAGCAAAGACTGAGAAACTTGTTCTGTGTCAGAGTAGTAAGTAAACTGAAAAAGGACACAGGATTTTGAGGCACGATATTTTCTCCTTCCAATTCCTACACATGAAAGTCCCTTTCTTTAAGTTCCTTCTCGTTGCAGATGAATTCTGCAATGATTTATCTTCATGGAAGATAAAACCTCACCATATCCTGTACTTTCATAGAGCCTTAAATCAGAATCATCATAAAATTCAGTGAACTTTGATTTGAAAAGGAATAAAACAAGAAAGGTATTTAATTTTCTCCCATTGGATCTCAAATGTTTTGGTACATGGTTCTTTGGTGGAATGCTCCTAAAATGTATCAAAAAAGCATATTCTCAAAACACTAAATTCTGGGCTGGAATCTCATCTGGTTTCATTGCTGTCTATGTTAATTTTCTTTTAAGGGATATTTTATGTCAGAAAGTTAAACTTTTATTCATGTTCTGATTTAACAGTCACACAAAACAAACTGCAACCATTAAAAGTAAATCAAGCACACTTTATAACATGGACATCTTCTGAAGTAAATCATTTAAATGGAAAGTTGGAGCCAATTTCCAAAATATACAATTCAAAGCAATCATAATCAGTAAAGCTAGTCTTAGTTAAATTTTGACATTTGTAGAAGGATTATCGCATTTATCTATTACTTTGCTTGACTTGGTCTTTAAAATTATATAATTAAATTAAATTAAACAATGGAAAAGGAAGGCCAGAGGAGGTTAAGTCGTATTTGTTAACATTTCAACAGTATTACCATGCAAAATGATTTGCAGACAAATGTAGGATCAGAAAGGAGGAAAAAAAAAAAAAAAGTACAACAGCCAGAAGCACTGTACACAGTACTTTTAAGTGAATACAAGTCAGTGTAAATTTTAACCATCTCTAATGAAAAGCAAGTGTCTGAACAAGACTTCTTGAAGTTAATAGGGTGTTCATACTGACTTCAGAGACTTTTGAACATGCCCTATATTATTATTTAGTTTTTATGTCCTGGTAGTGCCTCAGATGCAGCCAAGTTCACTGACCTCCATTGTCAAATATTTTATGGATCCCACACAAAGCATGGTTCCTACCCTATGAATACAGCAATTCACCTTTGATTTTCAACTAAAGTTCTGAATAATTTGGAATGACACTGAATACAACAGGAAATAAGTTTTAAGTCTGGAGTTAAAAATTCTTCTTTCTTACTTTACTACTCTGAAAGCTACTCTGGAGTTACTCTGAATTTATCGAGGATGGAGTGTAATGAAAAATGGTTATATAAATAGGGACACATCTGCTTTTAGCAAAATGAATAAACACTGAACAGGAATAAACACTGACTCCAATGGAAATCCAAAATGTTGCATAGTACTATCCAGATTAACACCACTTCTATGCCCTGGAGTTGCCAGAAATATGCTCTACAAGAAAGCTAATTTGGGAAGTATCCCTAAGGGAGAAAAGGGAAATCTATGCAGCCATACTAGATTATGTTCTAGTGGCCTCATTTCCCTGCTGGGCCAAAAGTATAGAGAAAATATAGTGTGGGACTGCAATTGGAGGGAAATAAACTATTTCTGTCTGTGTCATGGTGTTATGTCTTTCCTGCCTTGAAAGTTCTCATGGCCATGTACCTCGTCAGCTAGCTGATCTACTGCATTTTGACTTACACCTCTAGCAGCTAGAGAAAAGCTGCTACTTTGTAGTGGCAATATAGAAGCTACTAGAGGTGTAACAAAAGATAAAGAGGTAAAACTACAGGAAACCTTGGCATAAATTTGCATCTGAGATCAACTGCAAAAATGTCTTTCTATCATTGTACAACCATCTTCTCTCACTAAAGCAAACGTGAGAAACCTTGAGATCATCAGCTGTCTGAGTCACAGCTGTGGTCTGTGTTACTTCCAACAGCAGAGAACATATGGGCAGCAAATGCTATTTTATAAACCATTGAAGTGATGACACTTCCTTGCTTGTTGTTGGCAAATTTTATATGGTAGATGGACATCTACCCTTCTTTTTTCCTTTTAAAGTTGCCCACGTGCCAAACTCACCTTTATAAATAAGGAGCAAAAATGAAAAAAAAAAAAAAAAAAGCCCACACAATGTCCTTTCCCTTTTCAATAGTTTCCACCCTGCATTTATTTCCCTTCAGTTTTACTCTCTTCTGACTCATAGTAAGAACTGGTTTAGCATGAGGTGGAGGTATATACACCTTTCTCACTTGTTACATAAAATGTGAAGGAAATAACTGACAATCTGAACAAATAAACTGAGCAAAAACATCTGAAAATTTGGGCTTGAACTCAGGAATTGGACACAACGCTACTGTAAAATAGAACTATACTGTTGATGTTGGCATGCCAAAGGGCCGATGGCAGGATTTCAGCTGTGTTTGTTTAAGAATTCCTTTGGACATAACTGTGCCCCAAAATACAGCCTTTAAAACTGCAGGAGAGCTTTCTCAGGACAAATGTAAAAAAAAAAAAAAAAAAAAAAGTAAAAAATCAAGGACCTCTAACTTAGAAATAATTGCTGTTTCTCTTCACTGCTTTCTAGTGCCTGAAAAAGAAGGCCTTGCAGTATTTTATTTGATTGCTGCCCATACAGATCAATAGTTCGTGTCAGCTGTTGCCAGAGACGACAAAGCTATAGAAGCTGAAGATCTCTACATCATGCATGACTGCAAGTCTGGAAGTTTTCCACACTTTCAAGTGGGAAATAGCACTACTGGAGGCAAAATAAATTCCTTTTGGCAGTTTCTGAATCATCTGCTTTACTGCACAGTCACTTAGGGATTACCAATAGCACCCAAAATGCCTTAAAAAAAACTTTACTGCTTACGGAATAGGCAATTTAGAGAATAGGGCGAAGTTTAAATAAAAATCCTTCCTCATCTTTGAAGATGATGGAGATTATCCTCTCCTCTCCCTCTGGTGACTTCACTCTTTGGGGTCAGTTTCCTTACCGTGGTGGGAGGTTGGTTAGACTTCCTCTCTCAAGATGACTGTGTCATTCCAATAGATTTAATGGATTCATTTTTCTTTCCCACAGTTTCTACTGTGGAAATGGAGCATTAAGCTCAAAATGAAATATTTCTCCAGTGACAAGAGAGAATAACGATTTCTGTTTTAACGGATCAGCATGAGGAATGTATCTAAGTATACCTCTGTTAGTAGGTCACAATTTCCTGCTTGCAGATTGGAGGAGCAATAGCTAAGATTACTTTGTCCAAGATGTCTTGCTAGTTTGGAGGAGCAATAGCTAAGATAGATAGAACACAGAAATATGTTTGAATTAGAACAGGATCTTCCAGGGTAATCAGAAAATGTGCTGAACGGTATCATTCTCTCTTCCACTCTAGATTTTGTGTACCATACCAGATCAACCTTAAAATTTCCATTAGGGTTAAATTTTTCACTTTCATTTTCAGAATAATTTTAAAAGTCAGAATAATTATGTGCATCATTTTATACATATATATACATACATATACACTTATGTACATATATACACATATAGCTACATACATGTGTATATACATATTCATAAATTTGTAGTAAAATAAAAAGTTTCAATTAGTTTCAGTGACTATTTAATCCCAGAATAGCTGGGGATGGATGGCACCTCTGGAGACTGACTGGCTCAAACAGGGTCAGATACAACAGGACCACGTTCATTGGGATATTGCATATTTCCCACCTGTTGTAGTGTTTGACCACCCTCACAGTGATCAATTTTTCAACTACCTCATTGAATCAGTGGTATTATTCTTCCCTCCTTTCTTTTTTGTTTTGTTGGTAATAAAGACATATATTCCAATTTCAGCATCTGGTTTATTGGCACGATTAGAATGTGTTGCATTTGCGTTTTCCACAGGTTATTCACATATTTCTAACTAGATCCTGGCATATTTTCCATTTCCATTTGAATTCATTGTTCCAGAAACTCAGTCAACAATGAATATTCTATCTATCTAGAGCCTATTAAACTTGGTGGAAAGTGAATTTCTGATTTCAGTCTTTGTATCAAGGCTTATATATTTTACAAACAGGTTTTTTGTTTGCTCATTTTTCTTTTGTTTTGTTTTCTTCGGGCAACAGAATAATCTCCTAACTGAATACAACAATCAGTTGGAGAATAGAAACCCATTTTACCCTACCACCCCTCCCCACTCTGTAAGCAGAAGTAGATATGACAGCACAGGCTGGGGAAGAGAAGATCTTTATGGATGGTATCTATCCTCCAATGAGGTACAACAACTACTTCGTCAGTTTCCAAATGTGACACTGTGTAAAGGGTTTGTGAATTCAGGGATATGCTTACAGGGGTTTATACTGTTATTTTATTGTATTTGAAAGTCTGGTAGGTACTGGCTGTCAGTACTACTTTACAACTGATGAGAAAACAGGTATGCAATGGCATGGGAAAAAAGATATCTTGGATGTCACAATTTCCTTTTGTCCTTCAGAAAATTCTTTTTTCTTTCAGCAACTTCTCAAAAAGCAAGCAGTCAAAAGAAGCTCCCTCCTTTGTTCCTCTCATTTTTCTGGCATGTGGCAGACACAAGCTCCAGGCCCCGCTGGAAGGAGAACATCCACCAGAGGTGTTTGCATCTGCAGCGCCAAGAGCTGTGCAGCTGTGCACTCCCGAGCCAGCCCTGCGATCAGAGCAATATATTCCCCCCAAGCCCCTAGCTCTGTAACCTGAGAGGGGTGGGAATGCAGTGGTGCAGGCAGGAAGCTTCTTTCCTTTTCCACTGGCAGATGTGCCAGAATACTATCTGGGGATGCTGTGAGC
The DNA here is from genome assembly GCF_000705375.1 of Tinamus guttatus. Next base: position 192,762 of record NW_010578251.1, read on the forward strand.
TGCCAGTGATGAAAAGGACCCACACCCACATTCATAAATTCGTGTTTCCTCTGATCATTAGGTTGCTGACTCTTTTAGGACAATGAGTCTGGTCTCTCCTGTTTTGGATCTAAGATTTGACTCTGGACCTGTAAAGAATTCTAGAGATGCTTTTGTGAATATAGATATATAGCTGCTAAAAGTTCCAGCTGACAAATCATCACTATTTAATTGAAAAACATTTTGTTGAAAAATTCCTTTCTGTTTTCACATCATATTTTTATTTTTAACCTGTGAGAGGAAGTGGTGGGTGTAGCAATTTCAACAAACGACCAGAAGAACCAGTGAAATAAGCCCTGAGAGAAAGGAAAACTGTGAGCAAGTAGGGGAGATCTTTTTTTCCCCCTAAAGCAATCCCTAGGAAGTCAGTGTGACTTCTGCTTCTAAATCTTCTCATCTATTCGATACTGCTCTCCTAAATCTCTCTTCAGAGTAGCTTTCTGTCATCTGAATATTTCCCTATCAATGATGACTTCACTGGGAAATATTATTCTGTTGCTAGGAAGCAAATGCGGTAACCAGGATATATATATATATATATGTATATATATATATGTGTGTGTGTATATATTTGTATATACACACACACACACACACAGACACACACATATATATATATAATAAAAAAACTTCCTTAAAGCTTTATATTCGAAGAAGTTAATATGCTTACATGGCAGGTTTACTATTGTATGATAATAGAACAGTCTGAGAAATTAATCTTCAAAAGTAAGAAATTGCAATATTTTCTTGAAAAGTGATTACAAAAGAAGAAATATCAGAAACCCTAGCAGACAAAAGTCATTGGCTGATTTGCGTATTTGGTGATCGTGAGAAGAGAATGAAGGATATACAGAAAAACCATTGGAGATCAAAGGAAACACTTTTGGGAGATAAAACTTGTTATTGGTGTGAGGCATAATATGAGTAATGCAGATACCGTACTCTAAAAATCTTAGAAAACAGTGCTCAGTTATTGTCTCTGTACAGATAGAAAACAACCATGGAAGACACATACAGTAGTTTGATACTTCTTTTTCTTATGCTTTGTCAGTAATTATGCAAATCAAGAATAAAATACCATGGAGCTGGTATAGAAACTTTTTCACAAGCACTGCTGAGAACTGTGGGAAAATTTCAGCTACTTTCAGTAATAATCTTGCATAGTCCCAATGGGCTGCCAAGACCATTTATGCTTTAAATTTTATTATTATAATATACAGGATTATTATTTTCTTGAAAGAATCTTGGGATAGAACTTTGTGGTTATTTGCTTTTAAATGGGATGTCTAAATAAAAGTACTGTGGTTAGACAGAAATAATGGAATACGTGATTTACCATATAAGGATTTTTTTCTCTAATTTTCAATAGTACTGTAACTCAATTTCCACATTTGTGTTTTTATTTTTAAATCTGTAATTAATTTAAGGCTCATTTTATTGTACATTTGAGTCTGATTACTTCTTTGGTGGGCACAATCTGGTATTTAGACATCTAAGTGCTTGAAAACATCCACCATTATTTGCATCTATAATCATTTGCAGTATCAAAAAGGCAAGTGCAAAGTTTGAGTTCAATTTGATAATTAGCCCCTCCACAATTATCCATGTATTTATACAAAACACACAAAAGGTCAAGTAACTTTTTGAAAGATCAAGTTGTATTCTTGGAAAATCCCTTTTTCTCTTTCTTCATGATGCTGTAGGAGTCCAAAACAAATCTGCAGAGTAGGGAATATTACGATGCATTTATGTATTATAGAAAATCATTATACATAGCACTACTGAAGACTGTATTTAAGTTCTAGACTTCTGCCAAATGTCTGACATATATCAATTATTCATAGAGAAATAATAAACAGAAAGATTTAAGTGTTTTTGAAAATCATTTGTGAGAAAAAAAGGAAGAGTTTTTGATAGACACTTTTTAACTATCCTATAAAAATGTAATATCTAATTATATATATTATAACTGATGCTTATTTTCAGAATTCAGCAATTGCCTCTGAAATTACTTTGCCATATATTCAATTTTATCTATTTCTTATTGCATTATGGAGCAGCTTTCCTATTTTACATATAATGACTTCCATTTAATTCATTTATTGGTAATTTGATCCTCTGTCAAAAGACCTGGAACTGGGTCACTGGAATAAAAAATATCCTTTTATTCTTCATAACCACATTTGCTTAAGCAAATATTTCTAAAAAAGATTCATCATTTTTAATTAAAAAGGAAAAACAAAGCAGAGAATGACAAAAAATGGAGAGAAAAGGCTGCGACAGATACAAAGGAAATGTAGCTAATGTATTGTAATATAAATATTAAAGACACAATTATTTAAAATATAACATTATTACACAGAACATTCTTGTAATTGGGAAACAAGATCAACCATTTATTTCAATTTAAGGGACAATAATAGAATAAAATAAGTAAGAGAGAAGACATCCTATTGATACATTATTATTGTACTAATTTAGTAAAAATACTGCTAATTAATCTTAGATAAATAATGCTTTGCTGCATATTAATATACTTGCTTTTATAGAAAGTTTTGATGTCCTGGTACATATGTACAGACAAATGGAGCGAACAAGTAACGTCTCAGAAGAAGTATTTCTGAGAAGAGTAAAGATAGGAAAGGCTCTCTGATAGCTTTTCGAAGCAGAGTGCAGCAAAATATCAGGGAATCAGACCTACTTAAGACATTTGGAACATGCAGATGACAAAAGTGAATCATTTCATTGAAGATCAAAACCCATCTGGATGCCACTCTGTGCCATATGCTCTAGGTGTCCCTCCTGGAGCAGGGGGGTTGGACTAGATGATATCCAGAGGTCCCTTCCAACCTTAACCATTCTGTGATTCTGTGATTTTTTTTTCTAGAGTAAAACTCAGGTTAGCTTTGTCATCCCAGGTTTTATTATTTGGAGAGAAGCATATATCTACCACTTCTTACATTGGCATCAGTCTCAGGCATTGCAAGCACAGAATTCCCTGTGAAGAAATGGGATAGTATCCAAGAGAATTTTGGAGAATGACCAGCTATATCTTTCCATACCATCCAAACTTCAAATGCACTAATACGAATCTCTGATATTTCAAACTGTTTGGCTGGAGCCGAGAACAATTTTTTAATTTTTACTGTCAATGAAATCTTCACAAAATGTAAAAGCTAGGCTAATCAGATATAAATCATAACCACTGTCAGACTTCCAAAGTCTATAGTCTTTATGAAGGTTGTTACTAGTTCCTCAGTCAATTGAGCTACGGCAGTACTGTGTAGAATTTAGCCCCTGTCCATCCCCGCTTCACCAATGTCATATCCATTTTTTCTTCTCTACTGGAGAGCAATTCTAATGAAGATGCCAATTTCTAAGAACACAGTAAAATTTATAAGAATGCCACTTTGACAATATTGACCTTCTACTGATAAAAAAATAAAAGCTAAACAAATTATTAGACAAGGAAAATCTTAAATTCTTTGAAATCTTATTGTGCTTTCACATGGATTCCATTATTCCATTTTACCCAATATATCATTAGTAAAAACAATAAATCATCTTACCTGAGAGACATTATGGAGACATTATCATCTTTCTAAAAGAATGTATCACTGAGCAGGCCATTGCTTTTCTTGGGATAGGCTAAAAAATCACTACACACACAAACATGAGAATCAATCTGCAGACTGAGGGGCTAGGGCCCAATAGGAAATATGGGGAGACCTCATTCCATAGCTTTGCTTTCTCCAATAGACCATGTTTTTAAAACCTTCTGATAAGAAAAATATCCTAATTTCTGAGTTACATTATTCTTTTCTACATTGGTTTAGGTAAAATTTTGAGCCAAGGTGAACATCCATCATCTAGACAAGAGAGCTGGTTTAAATGGGAATTTGGAGACATATTGCACAATTGCTCTGGGGGACAAAGAAAAGAGGAAAAAGAATTGAGCTAAATCACCATTTTCCTCCCCTTAGGATACCAGCATTGTCTTGGAAACCCTTAAAACCCCTCAAAGAACTTAGTCAATGTTTTCCTCCTGGTCCGGATCCATCCAGCATGATGCTGGAATTTCCTTGGTACATTTACATTGGTCTCTGGAGAAGAAACATGCTCTCACTGCATCTTGTTAAGTTGTGAGAGTACTGCAGGTGCTGTAAGTACGTAATCAAGAATGACTTCATAGTATGTTCATACAAAAGAAGCTGTACTTTGAAAATAATAGCTTTTCTTCATTCCCACATATCTCTTAAGAAACATTTTAGGGAGGCAGTAATAAGACTGGGAGTACCCAATAACATTAACATAAATTTGCAGTTACCATAGTTCGCTTAGGTATGAAAATTTCTCTTCCCAAACCACTAGCAATCCTAGGGACAATGTTGTCAGCTCTCAATTGCTGTTTTCCCTAGAGTTGCAGAAACCAGTACTTCATAAGTTTAAAGGATCACAGATATCCAAAACAATTTATCAATATGAAGTCATTTTTTAACACATGCAAAAAAAAAAAAAAAACAAATATTTTTTTAAAAATAATTACTCTGAGAATACTTTTGTTTGGTTGAAAAGTAGGACTAAAGGGACTGACAGATGTAAGAATAATTTGTCTTTTTTTGACACTTATGATGCTCATGTGAGTCAGGAGTAGGTCAGATTTACATGATTAGATTTAAGACTCATTTTCAGAACTTAATCTCTGGCTCTAGATCACATCTCTGGATCTCTGGATCTAGATCTATCTGGTGATAAGAGGCATCACCAATATTTATGGATATTTTTAAGTATGGATGGGAAAGAGGTAGTGGGTGAAAACTTGAAGTTTAAATTTAGTCTGGGTAGCAGCAGAAATAGTAAGATTAGGAACAGCTGTTGTATAAGTTTATTTTCTAGGTTTCCTAGGTTTCAGTGCCTAGCAGACAATAATACACACTTTCCATATCACTGTTCAAGTAAATTGAAGTCTTCTTTCTTTTCCACTTACCTCGTTTGTTCTCTCTCTGCATCCTTGAGTAGTTCATTGTTTAAAAGTTCTGAAGTGAAAGAAATGAGGACTGCTGCTTTTCTTGCCTGCCTCCTGCAACTGATAGTCTCTCTTTTCCAGCCCAGGCATTCACCTTACAGTGGCCTAACTACTTTTTATGGACCTCCTTCAAGAATTAACTAAGGATTGCATACCACCCAGGAATGCACCAGATGTAATTTGATCAGGTTCAATCAAATTGGTTATTAGAATGATAGCTGCCTCCAAAACCACTTTCCACACTTTTCAGCCGAGCATTGCTGTCTCCAAGCTTAACACACTTTATTGTCTCACTGTCACTAACCTTTTTTTGCTGTATGCTTATGGTGAAGTTGTCAAAGGATAAGCCTTCCGCAGAAGGCTCTCTTGCAGAACAAAGAAAGGAGGAAAAAAAGAGGCCCAGAAGCTTCCCTGACTATGCTGAACTCAGAAGCTGGTCCTTTATTTCCTCCCAATGAAGTAAGTAGAAAATTAGTATCTAAGAGAAGACTTTTTCCTGACATTGTGTTAATAATATATATTGCAATTATAGTCTGTGAGTAAAATACTCACAGAGCATGATGCTACTTTAACATTTTTCATAATTTACAGGGTCCTTTGGAAGATCCAACATCCTTGCCCAGAAATATCTGCTATTCTTGGCATTGCACATGGCAACATCTTTACCTTACTTATTTTAGTACAAAGGTTGCCACAGTACACACAACGCACAAAAAGATTTTTGCTACCTAAGCAGTTAAGATATTCATTAGTCCTAAATATTTTACAATTTCCATCCAAAATAGACTGTCCCAAAGTTGTCCAACAATGATGATGTCCAACAAACATCAGCTACTCAACTGGAGAGGGGAAAAAAAAAAAAAAAAAAGGAGCTAACCCTCCCACCAAATTTTCAACAAAGTGAAAAAGTAAATGAGATCAAAGTTAGAATTTATCTTCTTATTTAAAATGACCCTATATGAATTTAATCTTGTAGCATTCAAGATTCAAATGAACAAGCAGGGAATTAAAGCCTAGGACAAAACATTCCTAACTTACATTTTTTTATAAATGTAAGTAAAAGAGATCCCGTAACTGGGATTTCAACAAAATTTTATTAGCATCTTTCCAGTAATAAAGCCATCAAAATTTTATGCTCTTATGAAAGGAAACTCTTTTTGAAGTTAAGAATCCTTCTAACTGTATAAAAGGACTTCAAGAATTTTTCTGGAATGTAGACAGAGCAGATTTTTTTCCAACTATTCTGGTCAGGAGAAAGTATTTGTCAAACAGACCAAACATGAAGATCAATCACAATGCAGTACTGTTAATGGATACAACATTTTACATGAAAAGATAGGCCTTCCCTACTAATTTCGACAAAGTATTCTTCTGTCAGAAGCACTTGTGGCATTTATAAGATTTGAATGCATTATGTATCCTCTATTTATTCTAACTGTGCATTATTAAAATAAAGAATGTGCTTAAAGGATTATTATTGGCTACTGTAGCTGAAATCTCTCTGCAAATATTGCGGCATTTGATATTTTTCAGAACAAATTTAATGCCATTAAAGATACTGTGAGTACTTCTGAATTGGAAGACTGAGGTAAGTATTCTTTTCTTACTAAATAACGACTCTCTTTTTCTCCTCTTGCACAAGAGTGTCATAAAAATCAGAACCATTTGTATCCTGATGTGGATGTTTAATGTAGTTGTAATGGCAGAACTGTAAAGAAAAGGTGGCTTGGAGGAGACTGGTTGCTTTAGTGGCAAGAAGGAAAAACAACCTGGCTTAAGGCAATCTTTTGCTTTACTTCTTTATGTGATCAAAATAAGATTTCAAAAATGGAAACAGCTAGTGCCTGTTTTGTATTAGCATGACAGGTTTAAGATGTAGGGAGTGCAAGACTTTCATTCAAAACTGACTGGCTGATTAAATTTGATAGCCTTGTAATAGAATTTTATAAGACTTTGCAGAGGTGTATAGTGTAGAAATGTGACTGCATGCTGAATAAGCTCTTATCCCTCAGTTTATTACACCAGTACTGTTCAAACCAGTCTCTGAAATGTATTCCTTGACTAAAAGATTATAGATATTTAATTTTTGCGGAGGAACAAGTGCATGGGAAATATCAAACTGTTATTTAATCCACATTAAATAGTAAAATGTGTACTTTGCAAACTGGACAGATGCTTTTACCTTATCTTTTAACAATTACTTGCAAGAGATATAGATGAACTGCTTCCTGCTTTCTCCTTTTTATCAGCAGTACTTCTTACTCCAGTAATACTAAAGTATAAACCAAGTTCACTTTTATCAATCAAAGTTCATTTAAAGGATATTTCAGTGGTGGAGATAAAAGAGGAAACCTAGGCTAATCGGTTCACGTTTGAAAACAAAAGATGTCTTTTACAATATTTTCTTTAGATATTAGATATAAGACAAGTCTTTCTTTTATTCTTATTCAAAACCAATATTTTTTTTCCCATTTTGAACTGATTTTGCTATGTAGAGGGTCATTCAAATAAAAAACAAAAAAAGAAGTTTTGAGTATCACAATAGTTTCTATAGCAACAACAGCAACACACTAATGTGACAAACACAAGATAATTGCGGCAATGAGAATGACGCTCAGAGTGACTTTGGAATATTTTCAAAAGGAAAACAAGGCATAGAACACTGTAATGTGTAATTTACTTATAGAAATTTGTGAGACAAACTAGGATATAACTATCCAATGTATTTTCCTTCACTCAAATGTTTTGTGAACTTCCAGTGTGTGGTTCATGTGAAGCCAGATTTGAAAACAATGACAGAAGTATTCACTGCAATGGAGGAAATAATCAGGTGGGATGAATCCCAATCTAAACATCCCCAGGGAATACCAAGTTTGTATGCATTGTAGAGAATTAAACAAAAGAATTAATTCCTTGGCTGTCTATTGATCTGTATCTTCTACAGAGAATATTACCATTTTTTTCCATTCACCGTTCCATTTTTACATACAGAAGATCTTTTGTAGTTTTACATTATTGATTTTTTTTTCCATTTTCTAGTTTCCAATTTCTCATACAGGGAAAAAAAGACCCGGAATTTTATAAATAATGCTGGTCCAAGCTTTGAATAACCAATCTTTGATTTTTGATTCAGAAGACCTCAGGAGATGCCCAGGGATATTCCTGAAGCTCTTTTTTCACTACCCTGCACCTGCGACAAGAGCCAGATAAAAGGTTATTGCTGGGAGATTTGAGAAAATTCAAAGGAAAATGAAAGCAGTTTTTATTATTAAGTTCTAAATTCTCATCATTTAGATACTTATGTTACTCATTTGGATTCCTGTAGAGGAACATTAGCTTTGAAATGAAAGACTACTTTTTAAAATTTATTTATTGGCCTCCAACAATATGAAATGCATTGCACCTATAAAGAATTTATTTGTCTCAGAGCTAGGGTCAAAAGTTTTCAAAAACCATACCAAACTCGTAATTAGAGATACTAAGTACTGAGGTCAGAATCAAAAAGATCTGAATCACGCACTAATGATTGAAAGATCATTCCATCTATTCTTAACCACCTGCCAATAATTATCTTTGAACTTTAATGTCCTTCTGATCAAATAGTCTTTTCTTGTAAAAATTATATTCCCACTCCTTCCTGGCATTTTCCAAATGTGGAAGAGCTTTGTGAAAGTTAAAAAATATATATTTTATCACAATTTTAAACCCTTTTTTTTAAGCTTTGCTTACATGTGTACAGAAATTTGCTAAAAAGACTTTAAAGTTTCACTGTAATTATGCATATTCATAGGATATGCTTCATAATATTGCAAAAAATGAGTGACTGACAGTAAGACTTAAAGATTTGGAATTTCATATAGCCTTAACATTTAAAGAGATTGGAGGTAGGACTTCAGTCCATGATTTTGAATATGAGCCTCATGTTCTATTCCAAAGTCTGCTCCAAACCTGTTGCTTCTGAGTTATTGAGGTAAGAAATCACAGACCACATTGTCCCTGATTATTAACTCCAGTTCCATCTGTTCTGCTGGCTACAGAACCTGGTGTGCTCTAACCACACTTCCTAATGATCTGTTCAGGCTAAGAAAAGACTTTAGTTACTACTTACAAAGAGCAAAACTATAAATAAATTATACAGGCAGTCAGAAAACATCTGCCAACTCTTTCAAACATTTATCTTTCATCTACCACAAAAGAAATACTATGTATTTTGGGAGAATGTGGAGGGGGAAGCAGTATTTTAAAATTTTGTTTGTTTTGTTTCTTACACATTTTTGTATCTCAGTCCTGGTGAGTCTGTCCCTTGCTTCCTTGAGCCAAATACCATCAGCCTTAGCAATGGTTACCTACTCTACTACCCACTCTGCTCTCATCACAGCTTCTTGAGCTGTCTAAGGACTCAAGAAAAACAGGATTCAGAATGAATGAAGTCTTACTGGAATGATGCTACTCTCCCTTTTGTAGAACAAAAAGGTCACATCTTTAATGGCCTCATATTTCAAAAGTTTAGTCCATTGCTGAGTTTGCTTATAGTTCTGGCTTATTAAAGCACTCCTGAGCTTGCAACTGGAGAAACAGTGTGTACTCCATAGCTGCTGGGAAACACAAGTTTTTTAATTTGGGTTGCATATTCACTGATATGTTATACTGATTTCTAAGCTGCTTATGATGATTTGTAGTTATTCACAGTGATTTGATTTGGAAGGTTTGGGATGTTACTGGGCTTGACTGTAGTGGGGCAGAGTAAGAGGGGGAGGAGGACACAATAAAATGAAAAACATAACTTGCCCACAAGAAAAAAGAAATTGCAATCTTAATTGTTTGGCAAAAATGTGTCAAAGTGGCAAGAAAGCACATAAGCAAGTAATCAAAACTGCCCAGAACAACTGAAAGGTTTACTGCCATTCCAGTACCAATCTGGAAATCTCAAAACTTGCTGTGAAACCAGTCTGCCAACTGTTCAACCAAAATTATGAGTAGCATTTTTGGATTTTGGATTTTGTTTTAACGACATCTTGAAGATAAAGTGCTGGAGAAATGAATTTTAAAATAAGGCATAGATTTTTAGCATGGTTTCATGACATGCAACATATATAACAAGTGCTTTCTCCTTAAATCTCATAACTGTACTCACTAATAGCAGCTCTAGTAAATCATTAAACTTTCCTTCTTTCCTGTTTTTTTTTCCTTCTTTTCCCTTCTTTATTAATTTATTTTGCCCTTATATTGTCTTTCAAGTAGATACAAATCCTGAATAAATGTACCCTGAGTCTATCAAATCAATCCAGGCAAATATATATGTGTATACATATATATGTACATATATATATACATACACATATATACATACACATATATACATACACATGTATGTATACACATAAATAACCCCCAAATAGTTAAAATTTCCATTGTTATCTTAGCATATTCTTCCTGCAGCCTTCAAGTCAAGCTACTTTTTTGATTCATTCTTGATTGCTGGGGCAACTTTTACCTTGGGAACACTGGAAGTCATCTCCAGCAAAACATTATAACTCTCTGTGAAATAGTTCTAAAAATTCTTTCTTTCCTGTACTAAGCGCAGATATTTGTGCTGAAATACTCAAATGTAGCACAAAGCTCAGCTCCACAGACAAGAACAGGAACAATTTTGCAACCTGAGATCTCCCCTCACTAGACAGCAGCAGGGCCACCACTGCCCCTTCAACATAGGAGAGTACAAGTAGTTTACAGTTCACAGTATCACAGAATGGTTGAGGTTGGAAGGGACCTCTAGAGATCATCTAGTCCAACCCTCCTGCTCAAGCAGGGACACCTGGAGTGTGGGTGTTATCTAAGCAAGTTTTGAAGATGTTCAAAGAAGGAAGCTCCACAACCTCTCTGGGCAGCCTATTCCAGTGCTCTGTCACCCATCCCTCATTTATTACAACAATTACTGATGTGTTTCACATAAACTGTGAGCAAAGCATTACATAAGGAACTACAGTGCTAGTCAAGAAAGCCCAGGAACATTTCGTATATATACAGGCACACATATACATTCTTTATGTAAATAAATTTGTATATATACAGGCACTCGCACTCTAGAGAAAATAGAAATATCTGGTGAAAGACATGCATGGGGTGAGAATGTAATAGAGGTTGGCCCAGGCTAGATTTTCAACAGTTTTAAGTCCATTCTATTTTTCTGTTCTGGTGCATTTTACTCTCTTTAATTTATATTGCCTCTGCTAAAAAGCTCTTTTTTTTCCTGTATGTTACTATTCACTTTTACTCTGGACCCCATGGGAGACCTTTTCAGATAGTCCCTGTTTTTTCAGCCCTTGCATTCAGGTTAGTGACTCTTATTTTGTTTGTAACATAGATTTTGCTTATGAATAAAGACTGGAGTGTTGTTGTATTCCTCATTAAGTTCCTGTCCTCAGCTTTCTGTTGAAATACACTTTTTCATAATTTATTTAATTTTCTCTTTTTTATTCTGACAGAAGAAGATAACTCTGTGAGAAGCAAATTGTGTTCCAATATACATCTGTCTATGTACAATGGAAAAGATGATCATTCTCTCCATCTTTGAGTCCATTATTAACAAGATATTGAATATCAAATGAAATTTTAGTCACCACATCGCCCAAACACACCATGGAGCAGATTTCCATGGTCACCCAGTGACAGAGAGACATTGGAATTACAGAAGATGAAAAGAAAGGCAACACATAACTGAAAATATACAATTCCTATAAACTAAACTAAGATTAAATAGAGTAGCCTGCAGATTAGTAAAAAGGCAGATATGATGCGGATCTGAAAAACCAAGATGGTTACAGAGAATTTGGGTCAGAAGCAATCAATACTTCTTAAAATTCATGGACCAGTGTGCACTCAGTAAAATTCAAAGGAAGAAGATTTAAAGTGAATGAGAGAGGTTTTTTTGTTTGGTTGGTTGGCTGGTTGTTTTTTTGTTCCACATAACCCAATTCATATGCTTAGAACATCTAGGGTGCCAAAAAATAAAATGAATTCAAAAGAGAATTAAAGGGAAAAAAGTTCATCAGGGTTATTAAGCAGGATTATTGCCTCTTATGAGTACTTGAAGGATGCAGTGAGGCATGTATCACTGGGGATTTGACCTCTTTCTTACATTTTTTACTAAGTACCCACTACTGGCCTCTGTTGGAGATTGGACAAAAGGTTAGGTCTTTGGCATGACTTGTCAGTACCATCCTTTCACATTCTTACACAGAATGATTGTTTTATTTAACAGAATGATGTAATCAGAAGGCCCCAAATGCTCTATAGTCATTATTTTATTAATGTAGCTTAGCAAAAGACCAGATTGAACTTGTGCACTTCTGAAATTAAAATTTATTTTCTTTATGAAAACTTCTATAGTGGATTATTTTAAGAAGTTACACATTTAAGTAACAATATGTGAATGAAAGGGAGTTTAGAGAAACAAAACTCCTTAATTTTGGTGGAGTGGGGAGTACTTCTGTTAAGTTTAGTTAACAGAGTAAACCACCACTAGCTTCGAGTGAGAGAAGAGAGCTACTCTGTCCGACTGCAGATTTCTAGTCCTTATGGACATGAATGGACATATGTTTCATGGACAGTGTGTGTTGCAAAGCCACTTCCTCTGATGGTGCTCACGCTTCCAAGTTTATGGTGCTAGCACTTTTTCCTATGAGGCAAGGTGCTTTTTAACAATTTATACCTTTGCAAAAGCCACATGGAATTACTTGGGACATCTCAATAAAGAAGTTATCTTTGCTGAATATCAGGAACAAACAGTGAAGGGCTGACACTTTCTCAGAGAAAGTGTCACAGACAACCTTTCATATCAGAGAATGCAGAGAAGTCAGTTCCATACAAGTAATAACATTTATTCTTTCTTTTCTTTTGAAACTTCCATCAATGCTATAGGTTTATTCTGCATCATTCCCACTCTATCAGTGCCTAAAGATAATATCGTATGTAATACTTTGTCATTCTTGTACTCTAAAGGTTACAGAACAGGACTTGGAATCAGGACAGTACTTGTAGCTATTTTCTCTGTATTTGCCCTGCAATACTTTTTTCCTCAGATTTTCCCTTGGTCAATGATATAATTAAGTGGCCCGTTGTGATTAAAAAGTGAGATTAGACTCTAAGGAGGAGCAGCGATACTTCAAAAGGCTGGTGGCAGCCAGAAGTAAGGTAAGTCCAGTGTTTGCCAACCTCCAGCTGTGACATGTGCCCTTGTCCTAGCTAAGAACATGTCTCAATCAAGGCTTGAAACTAAGACCTTGATGACTATGAATCTATCCAATCATTGTTCTTGTTAGAGTATCTTGTGCTACCAGATTTAACTCCTCTCAGCTTTGAATAGGAGATTTATGTTTTTTCACCACCAGGACTGCCTCCTCTTTAGTGAAACAATTTTCTCCACAGCTCAGCATATGGAACAATCACAGAGCACCTCTCCTGCTCATTTGGAAGAGACAAGTAGCCTTGTCTTAGTGGAAAGGGTGAGGCCACAGGTGAAATGCTTTTGACCTTACATGAGAACAGTGTTAGGGATTGAGAGAATTATAATGCTAAAAAGATCAAATGATAGAGTCAGATTACTAGCATGTCAAACTGCTAAAGTTTGAGAATGAGCTCTAGAGATGGAATATCTCCTTAGGTAAAGTCTTGGCACCTCATGGAGCATAAGCTGTTATAGGGATTGTATCTGCAAGCATTACCTCATTCTGCTTTCCGAAGTCTGATGACAACTGTCATCACTGAAAATACTTTGAACACTTTGAGTCTGATAGAAATATCTCACTTCTAAACAGATTTTTTAAAAGTTTCAGATATCATCTTGTTTCTATATAGCTGCACAAAAGTAAAATATAGCAATCGAGCTGGCATATGTTATTTTCACAGCCCCCAGGTTGCACTGCCCTTGTCTAGAGGAAGATCCTGACCTCAGTGAAGTCCGTGCAAGTTTTCTCATTGAATTAAATAGCTAAAAGAATCTACTCAGGCTATATTTTGCAAAACGAAAGCAAACAAGCAAACAAAAAATCCCCACAGTTCAAGAGGACAAGGCATGTACTCTTCAGTACAGCCTCATTCAGGCTAAGTGAAAGGGTCAATATTTGTAATTTGTAATATAATAATATTTTGAAAGAAGAAATCTGATCTTCAGAACTGGACCATCAGCCAAGGATAGATCCAGTGAGTAGAAGAGTTGTGCCTAACTGGAATTACTAGCACAAGGAAATTCACTGGAACTTGTTTGCTTATGGAGATAAAAAAGAAAGTATGCAGAAAGAAAGGGTAGGAACAACAAGTGGTTCCACAGAGAAAGTTCTTCATGGTAAAAACAAGGCTGAAAGCAAACAGCAGGTTGTAAGCTAGGAAATTGCATTCAGTGCTGCACCATTACTTCTTAAAATTAACTCTTCTTTTATCAGAAAGAACAGTGAAAACTCTATATACTAGTCAAGTAAACATGTATATTTGCCCTTTGATTTTTCTATTTAATCAGATTTGTGATATATCTTGCAGAAACTTTCTGTTCTTCGCTTGACAAGGTTTTGTTATCGAGTCTTGCTGTTTTATATATAAAGGTTGCTAGGCCTTCTGATTCTGCTTCTGCCTACCTTTGACTCATTCAGTTTTCTCTCTAGTTTCCTTGCTACGTGACTTAAACTCTCCACATCTGCATAGCTAATTTTGTATTCAGACTTGGTCCACACATTCTCAGGTTAGTGTATCCCTGGATACTGAGAGCTACCTGTCATTCTCTTATCTGTTTCACATCCTTCTACTGTGGCACGATGAACTATCAGTTTTGACAGAAAGTATCATTATTCTGTGTGCTTCTGTATGACAGCATACATGGCAGATAAAATAAAATAAAATAAAATAAAATAAAATAAAATAAATATGCCTGATCTGAGTGAAACAGGTGTTATCAGACACCTTGCAGGTCATGTCTAAGGATTTCTGTTCAATGTTATCTTCAATGGATTTGTTTTCAGTAGGTCCTTCAAAATGATCGTATTTGTAAAAACTTCACTCACCAGAATTCCTAGACCTCTGTAGTAGTCTTATGGGCTACAAGCAGCTTTCTACTTCCAATATCTTGTGGGGGTGTTTTTATGCCTTGATCTCCTTGCAGTGTGTTTCAGTACTGTGCTGGAATGGTGGGCAGGCTCAGAGTGACTCTTTTCCTATTTTCAAACACTTCCCTTTTCTAACTTGTACTGGTATGCATCTAACCTATATTTTTTTTCTTAAAAACAAACAAAAAAATAAAAAAAAACACTGGCTAACTAAATTAAATTTAAGCACCCTAAGTTAAAACTTTCAGCTATTTAATGAACCTTGCGATTACACAAGGCACCTTTTCCAGCTTGCAAGCGGGCTGTCTGCTTTGTCAGATCAGGTAAGAATTGGACGCGTCATTTGGGACGAGCTGGAAAAATCCCATGTCCAAGCACACAGCCAAAAGGGAGCAAGAACAAAATTCTGCAGGTACTAGAAGACTGAACAAACTCAGTTGTCTGCATGAAGAATTTTGATCTTGGTGACAGACTAGATGCTTCGAGTCTAAGAGAGGTGTAGGCAGACAGACACTAGATGACCCGCGTCCTTCAGGAACAGGCAATGGGAAGTGCCAAGCCCCCTACTTGGGCAATTGGGCCTGCCTACCGCGCGACACAAATATATGTAAAATGTCCATGGATGATAGGAGGGCCCTCCTAGAGAGGGTCCTCGCTATCCGCACCACACGGCTACTAGAGAGTCCAAGGTCGGAAAGGAGTCCGTTGTTGCCGACGTACCATTTCCCTCTAGCGCCAATAGGGAATCCCAGGAGTCAATATCAATAGCCAATGTTAGGGCCCGCGCTTCTCCTGCTACTAAATAGGAGGCAACTCTACTAGCAATTCTGCTCTCAAATCTTTGTTCTGCTGCAGGATATATACCAGTGTGTTCTGGTACATAAAATGTGTTTGTCATTCATTATTCCTTCAGCTCTTGAATGTTAGTTAATATCTCTCAACTGAGTGAATAATGACACTGAGTATGTTTCAGTGTGAAGTTTAAACCATGATTTATTTCCTTTACTCGCTTTCAAGCTTCAGTTTCTGTGTACTTTGACATCACACTATCAACAGCTCAGAGTGCACATACAGGAACAAAAATTCAAGATTACCTTACTCCTCTCCACCTGGGAGGGCTTCATGGGCATGATGGGAGGAGATGAAACTTCAGGAAGCAGAAAAGAGAGACCTGGTAGTGATCAGGTCTCAACAGAAGCCTTGACATACCTCAGTGAAAATGTGCTGGCTATTTCTCAGTTCTTTATTTCCTTTCAGTCTGCTTGCAGTTTTTCTGTCTTTTAATTCTGTATCTCCTATGAGTGATGATCACTTTTAAAAAGTGCTGAAAATGCATATATTTCTAGCTATTTGAAAAAAATACATCAGTCATATGATTAAACTGGGATATTAGACGCATATGAACATTACTTCTAAATTCTGATCTGTAAGGCGCTATTGTTTTAGTATTGTCTGTGTCTTAAAAAACACCAATCCTTATGCCACTCTATAAAAAAAAAAAAAAAGTCCTGTTAAAGTGAAGATTTTAAGACATAACAAACATGTACCTCCTCCAAAATAGTTAAATAGATAGGGTTCATAGCTTGGGAGGAGGGGACATAGGAAGTGTTCACATACTGAATAAGCTTCAAAGGTTAAACTTTACACTTCAAATTGAGTAGAATTTGACATAGCGAAGAACTGCAAGTCTTTGTGTGTGTGTGTGTGTGTGTGTGTATAAAACAAAAAGCTTGATAAGATGATTGAATGTGTTCTATAGTTGCTATCCCACACACACCTAGAGAAATTCATTCTCTGCTACATATTCCTGAAAAGTGGAAAAAAAGTTAAAGGAACTGTAGTATATAGTCAGGTAAAAGAGGACTGAGGAAAAGTGAGAAAGTGAGAAAGAAAAGTAGAGGAGGATGAGAGGCTGCAAAGGATATAATAGCAAGAAGAAGGTTATTTGGACAAAGTGGAGAAGCTTACAAAGATACTGCCTTTTGATTTATTGCCATATGTGATAGAAGAACATGTAGGGTTAACTAAGGTTATGCAGCGTTTGAAACCTTAATACATCACGCTGCACCACTGTAAGCATATTTTTCAAACATTAGCAAGCCACAAATCTAAAACATATTGCTTGTGAAACTGGAGCCGCTTTACAGTTTGCAACATGAGAGAAAGTGCATCATTTCAACTGACATTTGGACTAGCTGTCAACCAGAAAACTCCTTATGTCAGATGCAGCATGTTGGATCATCCTTTATTGTCTGCAGCCAGAGTGATAAAGTGTTATAGGTAACAGCACTTAGGATATGCTACTCTATTTCCTGACCAATTTGACTTCAGATTATATCCTGGAAGGGTAACTAAAAGCTGCTAATTCATTTCAGGCAGTTTTGTTCAGAATTTTGTTGCTGGCAATTCTGGACATGTGAGTAATAGGGAAATATAAGTTGCCTTAACCAGTTTAGGGCAGCTAGAAGAAAAGAGGCATCTAATCCTGTTCTATCAGAGCATTGTATCATTATCAATTCAGTCACCTCAACACAAGTTAAAAATATACCAAGACAAATAGACGAGAAACAAGCTTACAATACCAGTATTGCTGTGAGCACTGCACTCTAGTCTTTAATACATCACAGAACTTTCAGAAACGACAGTTGGAAAATGTGATTTTCGGAGATATAAATGAACCGGTGTCACAATCTTAGAACATTTCTTAGAAATCTCAACGTAAGAACACCTTTTATTGAACCTTAATTTACTGCTAACTTAACCTTTGCTGGCCATGATCCTGGAAGTCGAAGAAAGAAATCTTTAGCAGATAACAGATTAGACATGTCAGACATTATTTTACAGAGATCAGTCTAAGAATCTACATTTAGATATCCAAATTATACAGAAAATTTACCCTTTTTCCTCCTCCAATTGCATTCTGTCATCTTTGTTTTCAGAGTGTTTTCAAAACTTTTGAAACACAAATGAAGCTGTTTTCTCTGCATTTCACTACAGGTTTACTTCTCTTCCATACTTAATTCCTGAAAATATCTTTGCCTACACATTAACTTATTTTGCTTTATCTGTTGCATTTCTTATTTGAATACAATTTTTAAATCAAACTTTCTTTCAATTTTTCATTACTTCAGTGTGCCGTCCCCATTTTTGCCCCATTCAGTTGTTATTATAGTCACACAAAACCTGTAAATGTCATAAAATTATTAATATATTCTTGTAATTTATTTCAGTAAGTGATAGGTACTGAAACTATATAGGAGGAGGGAAAAAACAAAGCCATTAGTTAACAAATATACTTCTATCTGATTAATAGCTCTTATTTAGCTGCTTTCTAATTCTCTGAATGTGACATCTGGGCTATCCTAAATTATTACTGATAGTGGTGCATGTCAAGAGGAATAAGTGCTTTATCTATGTGCCTGATGATTTTTATGAAGCATCTCTACACCAATAATTTTCCACAGGATTGAAAGGCTTTTATTAGTAGCACTAAAATTGATGAATGAACATAAACTTTTGATCATTTCCCTTTATTCATTTACAAGCAGTATGGACACCTGAATTATTCATCTGTCTGATGAAAAAACCCAATCACTTATGGGTGGTAAGTTAGTATACACGCTTTGGAGACTATTTGGATTTAGGATAAAAAATATGAAGGTTATTCATATTGACTGCTATTATAAAATAGGCAAAGATGACCATGAAGGCTCAAAAGATCTTCAGAAAACTTGGAGGTGGTGATGGATTTGTGGACCCTACCTGAAAGATTGTCAGGGGAAGAAGGCAGGTGCATTGACTTGTCATTCCTTCATTCTAGACTCGAATCAGTGCTTAAGAAAAATCTGATTATGAGAAATGAGACAAATTTTCTGGAGCTGTTTTTTAATTATAAGTCCAAAATAGAAGAAGCAATTTTAAAAAGTTTCTAAGATTATTTGGTTGAATATTTCCAATTAACATTAATCTTCAGTTGACCTTGAGAGTAGAATAGCAGCATCGAAGCCTGAGTCTTGGTTTTCTGTAGGGTAGATGATTGAAAAAAAAATTGCACTTAATATTAGTCATGTAGTGGGATTCTTGCAAAGGTCACCCTTGGCCTGTATAACAACAGCTGTTAAAACAGAAACATGAGTGTAACCATTGTGTGTGAAAAGGACATCCAAAACTGCTTTGAGAGAGCATTTGCCCAATACTGATCATGTTACAGAGGAAGACGACCATCAGCCAGATTAAACAGTAACCAGGGAATTACAGAGAGACTTCTAAAAAAAAAGAAAGACTCAGCTGGAAAAAAAAAGGACTATAAAAGAAGCATGAGAATTTGCAACACATTCAGTTGTAAAATTTGTGAAGGAGAGATCATGGAGTGCAACAACAGCAGACAGCTCTCACAGGAGCTATGTGCAAGTAGAGGGTCCATGCACCCAGGAAAGCGTAAAACTGGCCTGGGAGAGCCGGTCATGTGTGTGGTTAGGACATCTTGAGACTCATTGCAGTAGGATGTTACAAAATCTGTAGGTTTTTATTAACATATTATAAGTGCCTAGTGTTCCATTTTGTCTGTCATATTGCTTATTGAATGAATTGTTCACTGATTGCCAATTAATTATGCATCATTAATAAATCAATAAACCACTTCAGTCCTGATTTGGTTCACAACTGAGCACTTTCCCTGTGACAATTTTTGTTACGCTAATTGTATTAATACTTTGTAGGAACCGCAGATTCATATTAAGAAAATTTATATTTATATACATATAACATATAGTTCAGCATTTATAACCTTTATGCAAGGATCAAAAGATGTGCTACAGTCCCTTCCTCCCTTTAGATTTGATTAACAATAGGAACACACAATTTTTGTGCTGTGTTAGGAACACTATAACAAGGCGCATTCATATTTTCTTACTACTTCCTAGCTTATACATACTATATCATCACAGCAACTGCTTGAGCTACATTATTTATATCAAATTTGCAAACACTTTAAGTTAGAAATCTTATTTTTCTTATTAGGAGACTGCCTACTGATACAGTAAGGCTGATACAGTGCTTTTTTAGACATTCCTGCATTATAAATAAACAGTAATAAAAATATTAATCCTTGAACTATAAAGTGTGATAAGAATTCCTTTCAAATCTGGTAACTTACAGTTCAAAAGGTTAATTAAAGTCCAAATTTAATCAAGCTAGGTAGTATTGATTTTCTTGCCCCAAGGGAAAATACTGTGTAGATAACAGAACTAAACTCTCAATTTACAGTAAATGATAACAGTTTGCTGAGATTTTAAAATATTTCCAAGGCAGCCCAAAGCATGAGGACAAAGCCTACTTTTTCTCAGATTACCAAAACATTTTTCTTAGTTTACAAAGAACAGGGGTAACTTTCTGCCTATTCTGTAGAGGAACATAGAGAAATCGTTGGAGGATCCATGATTTATATATGAGCCAGATAGTCTGTAGATGTGTGAAATTTCTGTTTTATCCCATCATTGTTACAAGAAAAAATCATTTACTTTCATTTTATTATTGATATTAATTAAAGCCTTCCTTCTTGATTTCTTACTGCAAACATTTCACTTGCTCTGTGTGACAGATGTGCTCCTTCCCCGGCTCAACCTGACTTCTCACAGATTCATGGTAGATGACTATAGCGCACTCCCTTTCTGAACTTGTAAACTTTATTTTGTAACTGTGCACAAAACCTTTAAGTCATAAACCGTTTACCAGGTTTGGGACTAGGACTGGATCCTGCCGCACCCAGACTCCTCTCAGAAGGAGTTTGGAAAGCAAGGGGGTCCAATCTGAACCTTGTGACCCAACGGTCACTATTACTATTTCCCACAAGTTAAGTGCATTGTGTCACTCAAACCCATCAGCCCTTGTTTTGTGACACTCTGCATGAACTGCCCTCGTTAGAATCATGAGTGATGGCTTCTTGATCACGTCACAAACTCTTTTTCTGCACCCTCCCATTCTCAACCTGCTTATTTCATTATTTTCAGATACATCTTTTTGAAAGTTGTTCACTCCAAGGATTTAGGGACTTTCTTACTCTTTTGTTTCCCCTGACAGTTTATTCATCTTAGGAATCAAAAATTGCCAGGTAAGCAGAGCAACTAAATCTGTGCTTACCTATCTAAATCTTTTTTCCTCCTAGCTTGCTTTTCCTGAGAATCCATTGGAGTAATGCCCATCTTTTATTCTTTTGCCTATTTCCCTAAACCTAAATAAGTCACTGAGCAACACGAATATTTTCAGTTTCTCTCCAGAAGAACAAAGGTTGTCATTTCTTCATAATTTGATCTAAGCTAGCTGAAAAATGACTCACCGTTTCTTTGTCTTAGGCCAAATCAATCAGTTCCTCTATCTGGACAATGTGTTAAAACAAAGAGTTCAGCACAACAGAAGCAGTGAATAACAGAGAGGAGCTTAAAATTATCATTGCCAACAAATACATGACAATGCCAGACCACATGGAAAACTTCAGCCAAAATAATTGACTTTTTAAATGACACGCAAAGAAACATTCAGAAAAATACGCAAATAGAAGGGAATAAAAACCAATTTATAAGATATAAAAGTGCAGCTCTACCAAAAGAGCTAGCAAAATATTTCTCTTTCCCAGGCTTTCCTCAGTTTGAAGCATCACCTTACACTGCCTTATTCACATATTTTCATCTTCTTCACCTCTCACCTATTTCTAAAAATTTATTGAACTAAATCTATCAGAGTCAAGAGCTTCTGTGGTCCTAACAAAGCAATGTTTAACTTTGATGTTTTTTGCAATGTTTATATACTAACAAAAGCTAAATTTTTAATATTTATGAAAAAATAGAGACATGTACTTTACTTTCCTAATTGTACTGTGGGTCATTCCTCATAGAGCTTTATTGCTTCCTTCGTTGCCAGTATTGCATTTACCTGTTTGAAAGGTTTTGTCATTTGATTTGTAAAATACAACTACTGTGCCTTGCTGAAATAGATAAGTGATATTGGAACTGTTTTCCTGTAATATTATCCTGTGAGTCTTGATTCTGACATCTGTGATGATGCTAATGGTTGTCATATAGTGGGTAGGAAACCCACAATAAACATGGTTGAGATAAATTCTCGTGTTTTTCTAAAATGTAGCTTTTATTTTCATATAAAACCTGTGTCTTCTTACACATAATGCATTGGCTTGCTTTTTGAGAGATCAGGGTCCTCCTTTTGTTGGAGTTCCTTCAGTTCAGCTGCAGCATTTTTTCCAAATACACTTGTTTTCTGCATGCTGAATGATATACTGGATGACTCCTCTAGGTCAGTAAATGAGTTCTTAATATTCCAGCATCTAATTCTAAATTTCCTGACAATTGCAGGGTAGAAAGATTTATTAAAAAAAGAACCTTAACAGGAATGTGTGGGAGGGCTGATACACACTCAGAAGACCATAAGATCACAGCTGCTAGGGGGAGGGAAGTACAGTATTAAAATTAAGTGATTAACTCGCAGGATATTAAAATGACTAATACGATAACAGCAGAGAAAACATTGTTCTCTCATTTACATAGTGTCAAAAAGTTCTTCATGTCCCATAGATTGCTCTTAAATAATGGGAACTTACTGACCTGTGCCAAACATTACAGTCGTTCTCACATGTAATTTGGGCTAGGCAATGAGCATAAGTCTCTCACTAACAGACTATTTCTAAGAAAAACCATGAGCAGGAGAAAATAGGAGCTTACACAAAAGCTGTCTGAAATGAATTTATGCATCTACCTTTCCTGATAGGAATGTGAACAGAGCAGTTAATATTAACAGATTTCCCCAGAACAATTTGCTATATGAAAAAGCCTAGAGGAAAAAAGCTTTCATAATATAAGTTAATTAGGAATCTGTGATGTAATCTAGTGAGACAATGATGAGCAGACAGTAGAGTCGAAGGGATTACTAATATTTTTAAATGCTTTAATGACTGACATTGTCCTTTTATAGTCACTTAGTATCCCCGCATTGCAAAATAGATAAAGCAGTCTTTCTTACTGGAAAATAAAATACGTTTCTTGTTAGAGAAATAATATCCATTGTGGTTTTACTTTATTTCTTGTAGAAAATTTTACACTAACTTATGGTACTACATCCGCAAACAACATGAAAATGTCTCATGAATGAAATGATAATATCACTGAGAGAGAAGGTATTACTAATTATTTCCTCCGTCTACTTTTATGTAACCAAGTTCTCCACTTATGCTGAGATCCTCCCTGGCTAAAAGGCTTTAGAGTCCCCACTGATTGGACTGCAGCAATAGCATCCTCTTATTTGGTCAGCAGTGTGATACTTTTGTAACTGTCATAAAAACTCTGTGAGTGAGATCTCATAATGTCTCCAGCACAGCCTTTAGACCTAACAAGAAGTTGGTTGTTAACAGTATGGTTCACAATAAATAGGGGTTCTATACTAGAATTAGCATAGGTTCATCAGAACCCTCTATAATCAAAGGATGAGGAAAGCAAGCTACCATGCTTCAGCCACTCCTATAAATTTATTCTTAAAGATAAATTATATTTTGTGACCTACTGCAGAAATATTTGATATACGTCATGGTGGTTAGAAGGATGTCCGTGTGACCTGAATTCCGCACATAGTCTTGAGATTTATTTGGAAAATTCTAGATTCAGTGACGATTAGTAAAAGAATCTATTTTAATTTCCTGCTTAGTACAGGCTATACAATTTCATGAAGTGATTCTGACAACAATCCTATGCCTCTGGTAGAGAAGTAGGTACTATATTATGCAGTTTTTAAATATGGACTCAGTAAATGCATATAATGAGGAATCCAGTATACCCCAAGCAAAACTGTCTCATTAGCTAGCAGCACTGATGTGGAAAAGCCAAACCTCATTGTCGCATTTCTCATGAGACATCTTTCTCTCTCCCCGCCCCCCCCCCCCTTTTTTTTTTTTAATTCCCTACGGTTAAAGAAACAGCTATTTCTTAAACCTTTTCTTTTGCCTTATCAAAATACTGAAGAAGGTCACATTGTCCTTGTCACCTCTTAAAACTTCTATTTGCTAAATTAATTAAGTTAACCTGGTAGAATGCTAGAATCAAGGAGACGTTGGGGCTGCTGGAGCCTGTTCCATTGTCCTGAACTGGCTATAACCCCTGGAGAGAACCCCATTGGCACCTCCCAGAGACACTCTGTAGTCTCACCAGGAAGAATATGGGACACTCAGGTTCATTCCCTTCAAGTTTCCTTGAAACATGATGCTCTAGTTACCTTAGTGTGTTTAAATATGTCCTGGATGTCTCACTGATTTGGTATGAATCTTAAAAAAAACAAACAAACAAACTCTTGCATTTTCTAAGCTGCTCTGACTCCACATTGAAGTTGCTTGAATGTTCAATTACTACTAAATTAAATAAGTTAAGGTGATATTTGTACATATGCTAGTTGAAAATGACTTTTCAAATGAGCTTATTGCATTACATATGTGCTTGTATGTAAATTTATAAAAAGATAAGCATATAGAATAATTGCAGAGTTTTTGTTCATAGCTATTTTCAGGCTTTCCTCATCATACAATTGATAAATGTAGGCAAATTAGTACTGAAAAAATCAAAACGAGAAAATGAAGGCATTTTAAAATCAATTTGCTAATCAGATCACAGACAGTTGAGCTATATTACCAGTACCTGTGAACAGAAAAACAACCATTTCAAAACTTTTCCATTAGTATTAGTTGTTTGCAGTGTATCTCAGTCTTTAATATCTATTCTGGCTGTTTTCAAATTTACTTTAGTCGTTTTCTACCTAAGCTGTTCCAAAATTGATAGACATTCCTCTGATGAGCAATTTGAGAGTCTGCCAAATAAAGACTTGACTTAGCCAATGTTATCTGTCATAAAATTATTTACCATATCATGACTTTAATAAGATTAAGAAATTCAATATAGCTGATTTACATTTCTATATCCAGGTTTTATATTGTTGAGAGTGGTGTTTGAGAAAGAAGCAACAGATAAAAGAGAGAAAAGGACAGTTGTTAGATTAGTCTGACATTTACTGTAGAAATTGGAGAGTCTATACAAAATTAATATTAAAATTCATACCTGTATGTCATTGTAGATATTGGTTCATGGCAGAAAATGAACAAGAGTTGTGCCTTTAATTATGTGAAAAAGCCAATCTCCTGCAAACAAAAAAAAATGTATCTGAGGCTCACCAGTATCAAACATGTCAGAAAGTCTAAAGAAAAAAAGAAAGCAATTAACAAGTTAACTTGTTAACTTAAATTCACTTTACTAAGGAAGGTTTCAGATAAATCAATGCAGTTAATATTGGCAAAGGACTTTAGAAACATTTTAGTGCTTTTGAATGTTCATGGTCGTTCATTTGGAAAAAGATTCGTCCAGATAGACATACCTGAATTTGAGTTTACATGGATGTCTTAAAACAGTGCTTTTCCTGAGAGCAAGCAACATTAGAGTTTTGAAACAGCTTCATGTGTGTGTGCATGTGTGTGTGTGTGCGTGCGCGTGTGCGTTCATTAAAAAGAGAAGGCAATCCCGAGTTTGAATAGCATGCAATACTCAAGCACTTTTGAGAGATCACAAAGATCCTTGGATCAAGGAATACATCTGAGCCTCAGAAACAGCATCAATCATAGTCCTTGCTACAATCATCTGATATGATCTTGAATGAGTCACTCAGGGTACATGTACCGTAAGCAACAGGAAGCCATAACTGAGCTAACTTAAAAATAAAAAAATGATATGGCTATTAGGGATACACCTCTACTTAGCAGAGACATATCATTGGTCTATACAGTCATATTAACTAGTATCTCTGCAGTGGTACACTGTGTTATGTGAATGCATCCAATAATTTATTTACCATGACTAAGGCCATTTCCCACATGCATCCCTTCAGTAGTTGCAGACACACTGTTATATGTCCTTTTACTCCATGCTCCTCATCTACATCTAAGTATCTTCCATCCCTCAGCTAATTTGCAGCTAGATTATTTACTAAACTAGTTTAAATAAGCAAAGCTTTTTTACTAAGCTTAACCATATCTCATTAACAAGGCACTGTACAGCAAGATGTAGATATAGCAATGAACCCTCTGTTCCTTAATTATAAAATGGGAACACAGTGATTATCTTAATCTTCTTCCTTTATGTGTTTTTGTTTTGTTTTGTTTGTTTGTTTTTTCTTTTTCCTATCATTGTAATAAAGTGTTTGGATGGTAATTTCTGCAAAGGAGTCCTGACTACACAGAGACCTCTGGGTCTGATCCACAGTATGGTTGGAGCCTGCTGCAACAATGCTGTGTGATTGAAAAGACTCGAAGACAGTCACATGTGAAATGTCCAGTTTGCATAGAAGGCTTGAAGAGTTCTCTAAGTGTGAAATTGCACTAGTGTGTTTTTGCTTGAAAAGAGGTGGGTTTGGATGCACATTCCAATAGATTTTTTTTTTACATTCTTCTTTGTTACAACTGAATTGTACCATTTGAATATTAGAGGGAAATCTATGACAATCCTACATATTTGCCAAGAATCAGAGATAATTATTTTTTGTTCATCGAATATACTCCAAGAAGTATGACATTTATCTAAAATGTCTGTATAGCAAATGGGATTAATCTCACCAAAGATTAGCTGAATGAAAACAGGATAGATAACTCTCTGTAGTTTCCCACTCCACAACAATGCTGTTTGGCTAGGCTGCATGTCTAGCTTTTAGATGAATAAGAATCAATGAGATGAATCTCATCCTGTGATACTATATGTCACATTAAGAATTAGTAGTATAAGGATTAAGAAAAATCAATCATGAATGACTTAAATAGGATAATATCAATTTCTTTCATTCTCCACCTCCAGAAAAGCAATTTTTATCCTGGCAATTTCTATTAAACTCTTTATCTCCCATTCATTCTATCTTGCAAGAATCTGACTGTTTTCCTTTTAGTCTGCATTTCTTGTATTCCTTTTTTTTTTTTTTTAATGCTCTCTGTTTTGAAAACAAAAACAGTTGTTGGATCCTTTGATCCTTCCTCCAGTTTGTACTAGTCTTAGAGGTTTCATATGTACCACTACCTAATTTTCTCTCCTCATTCCCATTTAAGGCACTAATCACTGCCAGTTCTCTCGAAGTATTTTTTTAAATCTTTTCTCTCTTCTATCTGATTTTTTTCTCTACCTTGTTTTTTTTCTGACTGCCTTCTGCAGAGAGGAAGATACAGAGAAAACTCATATAACCTAACCTTAAGAGCTATGGGATCCATCAATTTATCTATGGTGGTAAGAACAGTTTAAGCTAATAGTAGGCTTTCTAGATGGCTAATCAGGACCAATAAGCACCTGCCAAGCATGAATTTTATGGCTATGAATTTTCCCATTTTGTAGTAGATGGGATAAATGCTTGTCTCTAAACTCTTTATTTTCAAAATATGTTTTATTTTTAGACTGCTTTCAGGGAGTCAAATCACACCCTACATAATTCTATTTGATTTAGGAAGGACACTAAGTAAGCCTTGAAGCGCTTTATAGGGATAAACATGAGAAATTTGATTTGAGTGATCAAAAAGTGATTAGGCAAAACTTGAGGAATTTTATCACACAGATATCAGAGGACCAAACACTGCTCCAAACTGCAATTTCACTACAATCATTTGCAGATTCTTACCGTAAACATCTTGAAAGGTCTAGCAGATGATTTGGGTCATGATGGGCTAAAATAAAATATATGCAATGATAATAGGACTGCACAGAATTTGGCAGCCTTGTGTGGAAACCACCTTGTCAGAGCCACCAAGGTTACTATTCTTGCCGTATTATTTTAATGACTAAGCAGTAGAAAGTTACACCTGCCAATGACCTTTGTGGGTTCCTGCTTGAAAGCTAGTAGAACACCACAATGAGCCAAAAAGTGGTTCACTTTTCAATAAAGTTTTTTTATTTTTGACATTTTTCACTTAAGGTTCCTAATAAACAGATTTTTTTTTCCAAAGATGGAAAATCACAGTCTCAAAATGTTTCTCTCCCTCCTTAAGAAGTCTGCACCTTCCTGTCCAGGAGTTCCAAGGTCTCCTGTAGCTATTTGTGACTAACTAATCAAGCTTTCCTTGGCACCAAGGCAAATCTGGAATGGGATTTGATTCTGCTTTCTTATATGAAAAACAGAGATCTCCTCCTCCTCCATCACAGAGAACGTCAACAACTTCATACTCTTCTTTGTAAGAAGATTGTAAGCAGATACATTACCAGCATGGAAGATATTTGTCCATAACCACTTTCTTTTGTGAGAAAGCCTGAGCAGGCTATGTTTTTTTCTTGTAGCCTGGGAATTTCCTTGAGCTGTGCCTCACAATTACAGTGTTAGCAGTATTAAGAAAATGAATTCCTGTTTAACTACATCAGTGCAGTTCGCTGTAAATTAAACTCTGAAGTTTTGTGTTTTACTGTTAGAAGGAAAATGTGGGATAAAAACACACGTGTGCATATGTATAATATCTAGATTAAAATGATATACTGATCATTAAACAGCTATTTACATGGTCAAACTCACGTATCTAGGTTATATATATATGTAATTTAGCTGCAATCAAATAAGTTTAAGTTGTAATTTTTCATAGCAGATATTTCAGTGTATTCTGCATTCTTTGAGTATATGGAAATTAGTGATAATAATGCTTAGCGACAGGAGCAAAAACTTAGTAATTCAGAACATTCATGCCAATTATCTTATAAATATATTATTATATTACTTTATTGCATTATTGTCAATTATTGCAATTACATTACTGAGCAGAGATGATGTCACTCAGAGGAATTTGAAAAAATTTGGTTTAACATAAGAACATTTATCATTAGCACATAAATAGGAAGTTTTATATAAAGATTAAAACATACAGCTTTACATATAAGTGCCTTATTTTTTCGTAATTAAGAATGCATGAGAGTGAGTTTCAGGAGTGGGAGGACATAGTTTTGCTGAAAGATTTGTTAATTATTCCAAACTGTTCCTAATACTTGTGAGTCCTCATTATTAGTGACTGGTAAAATTAAAAGGTTTAAAGAGCTGGCTTGTGAAGATGCTGGGCACCCGCTCTCTAAATTTGGTTATCTGTAAAAGCAGATTATTTTTGTCAGCTTCTGTGAGTTCATTTGCTTCTGATATTGGGATTACTTATTGTGGTTTTCTTTATGTTTCAGCTTTCCAGTTTCTCGCCACTGTACCTAAAGTGGGTAAGGGAGACTGATGTGTCCTCATTGTGCTGTGCCAATCAAAGATTAATTTGAACTGGAGTGGAGTGAAATTAAGGCTGTTAGGATGATCAGGAAACTTGTCTTTTTCCTTTTTCTTTTTTCTTTTAGAAAACTAAGTGAAATTGATTTATCTATCTCAGCAAAAGAAGATAGAGAGTGGCTAAAATTAATTTCTTTACCTCTTCTCTGTGGAGAAAATCACAAGAAATAACAACAACAAAAGAGATAAGTATGTACAAACAGGAGCAAATTACAGATAGAAACTGGAAGATATTTCACCAACACAGTGAAATTAAGAATCCAACAGCAATGAGAGGAAAAAAAGACTTGAGGCAGATTTAATCTGTAAAAGATATGATACTTTACTGTTTTCTGTTTTAGTAGAGCTTGGTATGGTTGCATTGTCTCTATATTTGACTTCTTTCAGTTATACTAGTGTAATGCTTCCAGTTTCAGTGGAGTTGCCTCTTATTTCAGCAACAGAAGTTAAATTTGCTTGTCTTTTTTTTTTTTTTTTTTCACTTGTAAAAGTACAAGAAAGGATGCTGATGCAGGCTTTGCCTCATCTTCTGGCTTTCTTTCTTCCTTGAACATTTTAGAAATAATATATTTCTGTGCTTGAACCTTATCAGCTATGTAGAATACTTTGAATACTCTAATTGGTAAAACACTGATGATTAAACTATGACACTGTCATAATAAGAATAGAGTGAATGGGAGGTTTACCTTCCTCATATACTGACTTATAAATTAAAGAAAATACTAGAAGTCAAGGAAAAAATGTATCCACAAACCGTTATTTTCAGTATTTTATTCTCTCATGAAAGAGGACAAAACTTGCTGGCTCAACTTGTTCTTCCATCAATGCCTTTTCTACTCTGGAGTCAGGTATTGTCTACCCATAGTGTAAGAATTACTTTAAACTAAGCATAATAATGCATTAATAACTGCCCATGCTAGCACTTTGGCACATGTTTTTCTGTCCTTTGCCATTTATACTCCTAATTAAAGAATTTTTCAAAACAGTAAGATATAAATACAAATTGACAAGCACAAAAGAACATTTTTGAAGACAGAACAGCCAAAAGCTTGTTTTCCCAAGTTTAATTGAATACCGGCAGACAAGCAGAAATGCAGCACTAAAAAATACCAAAATTGCGCACTGTAAAGGCTGAATGCTTTAGAAATAGCTAGAAGGGGGAACAACTAATAAACTGGCAAAGGAAAAGGGAGGAAAACAAGGGCAACTATCGAGTTTAAAATCTTCATAGTAGTCTAAACTTTTCAGAGCATTAGGTGAAAGAAAAATTGCACAGAACCTTTGATTTTCCTTCAGTTACAATCAAATTGTGTGTTTGCGTTTGGCAATGATGAGGTTATGTGTGGATGGTACCCTTTTGCATCTGCAGCATGTGATTCTGATATACTGCCTCCAAGTGACTACATGGAGTAAGCAAGTATATTCAGAAAACTCTTTACCATGCTATGAGCTGCTATATGACATGACTGCAATGGAGTTCAGTCCCTAAAACAGAATTATTTAAAAAAAGAAAAAAAAAGAAAAAGAATCTTAAGATTGCTGCATGTGTAAGACTCTAGAGAAATGAAATATAATGTAAAATTTAGCATATTAATAGGAAATAAATTTAAGCTTAAGGATATGACATGAAGCAGGCTCTGCTGACCTGGTTCAACATTTCGTTTAATCAATTTTACCTAAATTCCTACAGGGAGGATAAATGCCTAGCTTTTAGACTACATAAATTAGATAAGATACATCTATTATAACACATTTGTCCACATAACTACAGACTGGCCTGCTCTCACTAAGTATGACACCATTTATTTGATTTAGAGAAGCACAGAATTAGATCTTAAAAAAAATATATATATATATAATCTTGATATTCTTTTTCCTTCTGTGAAGAGTTTTCTTGGCCATTTTATCTACAAATTCACAAAAAAAAATTCAATAACATACAGTACTGGGATGTTCAAGCAGTAAGAAAGTCATAATTGATCTTCATTGCTGAAAATGGGCTGCAGCACATATCAAATGAAGCAGCTACAATTTTCAATCATTAGGAATATTCTAGATACAGGGGATGAAATTATATGAGCAACTAATATTTTAATTAAGAAAATCAAAATACAAAGTAGCAACTACTATTCTTTATTAACTTAATTGAACATGGACAAACGAGATTCTAAAACGAGTAGAAAAATAGTGCCCCACAGAATGTTCTACCTTATGGTGAAAAATGTTTATAGTTATGTATCACACTTTCTTGGGCTTCTGATTCTGACAGAGTTCTACAATAGCACAACTTACTGTATCTGTATGTATGTGCTGTAAAAAGTATTTTTGTCTTCAGGACTGTGGAGATCACGAAAAACAAATAACTCTGCTGGTCACAACTCAAAGTATGTAAATTGACTGGTAGTTACTATGGTGGTAAGGAGAGAAGGAACGAGGTTCAAGTCTAAGAATAAAAGGACTGTTTCCATCCTCATAGTACTTGATAATCCATATGATACAATGTGAGATTCTACTGCTTATAGTCTCCACACATCAAGCATCTCTAATCACAAGCTATTGGATAAAAAAAACCCACAAAAACAAACAAACAAACAAACAAAAATAGACAGAAGGAAAGTACTCGTGCTGTGCCCATAACCAATAAACTAAAGCACAATCAATAGTAAATGCCTTATATTTTGATGAAATAATTTATTTCAGTTTTTGAAACTGGATTTTGCTCTGTTGCGGTCAATATTTAAGTATATCAAGCATGTTCTTATTCCTAGTGCTGTGACAATCTTTGTATTTGTGGTACTATCCCTACAGATAAAGTGCCTTTAATTTTATTTTTGATGAAACAGCTGCCTATCAAGAAATGCTGTTTTAGCTAAAACTTCCTTTTTCTGCAGGCATTTTGTCAAATTCTGACAACATGATTTACAGTAAGAAATGCATGATATACTTCATAGATCACATGAATAATATCATATTTTATTCTGGTTTAACTTTTTACTGTAAATTATTTTCATATTCTATTGATTTATAGTACATCAGATTTAACATAATCTGAGTTTTTGAAACCACACTAGATCACAGTGTGACCTCCCTTGAAATATTTGAAGCTTTTTTGCCAATGTAGACAAAAGATAAGGTTCAAAATAGTTTATCTATTTATTTATTTATTTATTGCAGGATAAAATTAAAAGCAAATCTCATTTTCAGACTGTTTTATTTGAGGTTTTCTTTGTGTTTGAGCAAATCAGTCAGCGTAACTGGCATCTGAAAGGCTTCCTTCCTTCTATAACTGCATCCTGGCATTCTGAGAATAGAGGGGGCATGTGCACAGGAAACACTTAGTTTCTGGTGGAGGATATAAGGGACAGAGCAAGGGTCTGGGTGATGTTAGGTGATGACATGAGAAGATAGAGAGTCAACTTCTGGGGGTTGCAGAAAAGAGTAAATATATTTATACACTACAGGAGAGGAGTAGAAGAGACTGGAAAAAATACTTCCTACCTGAAGTACTACTTCCTACTAAAGTAGATCTCTCAAACTCCTGTGTCCTTCCTATATCCGTTTGCCCCTGCTTGAATTGGTGTCAATCTAAGTTCCTCAATCCTCTTCCAGATTCAAGATCCTAAATCAAATTTGAGATTTAAACAGTCAGTCTCTAAAGAGCCAACTTGCTTCCATCTCATATATAAACTACATAACACGTTTGCCCTTTGTTGTTTTGTGCTGCTATTTTTAACGCACAAGTTGCTTTTCCATTTTTCAGTAACCTTCCTTCGGTCCTCCTGATTCACAGATTAATAGTTCAGACAAGTTAATCAAAATCTGGTTATTCCAGTGGGATTAGGAGTTGGGATTTAGTCTTCAGAATTGAACAGATGTTTCAGTCTTTGTCATTAGCCAAGATTAGCCTTTTTGCTATAGGAATATCTGAATTTAGATAACTTTATGAAAGACTGCAGTGAAGATCTTAAGCACCCAAGCGAACTTGGAAGTTAGGTTGCAGCCAAATGATTTTTGAAACGCTGACCAGTGCAGCCTAAAGGATTTCCCTTCCAGGAAAAGAGTCTTTAGAAATTGATTCCAAATTTCCAGTGCTTAAGCTTGTATGACTTAAAACAAACAGGAAAGTAACTCAAAAGAAAAAGGATTTTGTACAAAATAATGATTTTTTAGAATTAAATTATTTAGACTGTTTCTCTCTCTCTCTCTTTTTTTCCTTTTCTATAAGCGTAAAAATAATAAAATATATAGTTCATGTTTTTTGCTCCATTTTCATAGAAGAAGACTTAGACTCTCTGCAGATTTCTATTCAACCTCTGTGCTTCCCTGCCTTTTGGCATAGTAATTGCTTTTGCAGAGAGCCGTACAGACCTTGTACATTCAATGTATGTGAGCAGTTCAGTCATTCCCTTGAAGACTCAAAGAATAATTCTCTCTAGCTTACAGCTGGGAATATCCACAACAGAAAGAAATACCAGCAGTCTCATCGAAATTCAATTTATTAGATGGCAGAACTGTAAGAACCACAGAAGGCTAACAAATAGATGAGAGCCCGTGCAGGTTAACATGGCCTTTGCCCCTTAACCTTTAAGAGTCAAATCTGATATTGCATGTGGGGATTCATTGCTAATAATATGTCTTTAAGTCAAGCGACTGAGCTCTCAATGCTCCTTTAGAACACTTAATAGAGTATGAAGCAGGGAAGTCAGAGGGCCGAGCCACCCTGGGTAATTTATTCTTGAAAGTAAATAAGAAATCGTAGATGGAAATGCACAGAACATGCAGAGGCAGATAATGATCTGCCAGGAAGCAGCAGCCTGGGAAGGGAGTGGAGACACCGTTGGCTCTTCCCGAGCGCATGCATGGGCCTCTACAGGATCAGCCAGGGGTAGGAGGGAGAACAGATCTGCTGTCAGTCCTTCAGCAGAAGCCATTGAACGGCACATATTCCTTGAGCAGTTCTTGCTGAAGGAACTGCCTGGAGCAGAGGCAACTTTTAGAATTAATAAATCAAAAGACTGTGAAAATGCTGTCACTGGCCTTAGGGAATGTGACAGGAGGTGCCTTTTTTTTTTTTTCTCTCTGCAGCAGGAGGCTCTCTCCTATTCACCAAATGAGGTAAGAAAGTTATAGCCAGACTACAGATGCCTCTGTTCCAGCCAGCCCTTCTCTGTCAGGCCTTTTCCTTGCTCACTCTACTTGCATTGATGCCTGATCTGCTTCCCATTCATCCATCTCTTGTGCTGGTCATTCATGCCTTTTCTTTGCATTTGAACATTGATTTTTTTTTTCCATTCCACTTTAGTTCCTGGCTGAATGTTTTCCTATCCCTTTTCCATTAACCACAAAGTATATAAACAAATACGCATTCATACATTTCTTATGTTCTGCTAACAGTTTCAACATGTTAACAGTTCAAAGCTAAGTGTTGCAAACTTCGCATGTTTTTTCGCATGTTGCAAAACTTCTTCAGTAAACCTGAACGAAAATCTTCAGTTATAGAATATAATGGATTATTAAGGCAACATTAAATATTCACAAATTTTGTAAAAATATTTAAAAGTGAGACACCAAAATGACTTTATATCCTGTACTTGATTATTCCTAAAGTATGTCAACTGTTTTGGTAAATATGCCTTCTTCAAATTATATTTGTAGCAGACACTTACTAGTTTTCTCACAGTATATGACAAGGAAAAGCATTAATTTTACCCATAAAAAGAGTATGAAATAAGCTACTATCAGGTATCTTATTACTGTATATTAATTTAATTTTTTATCCTTAGAGTTTCATGCAGGATATAATACACACAGTGGTAGCAGTAAAACATATGAATTAATTATTGTTACGCCTCTCTCCTCTCATGTATGTACTTAAGTCAGCATTCATCATTCTGTGAACATCATATTTTGACGGCTTTATGATGAATTTGGCTGATACAATGTCATAAGGCTGGTTCTCTGAAAGAAGTTTCAAGGCTTATAATATGATATAGATTGAGGCATTTGTGTACGGAGTATTTATTAGAACTTTAAGGAGAAAAATGTCTTTAACTCAGATGAAGTGTAATAGGTGATATCTTGAAACCTTTTATTTTGCCTATTTCAGCTAAAAGAAAAGTTGCAGAATATAAAGACAAGTAGATTTTAGGAGTAAAAGAGGATTTGTCAGAAAAGAGTTTCTGTGTGTATGTAGAAGAGTAAGGGGACGTCTGTTCTCTCTAAGCTGCCAGGACAGTGTTGTGGAGGGTACAGTGGGCTGGGAATGGCTGGACTCCAGCCAGGTTTAGTCTAGAAGAAATATAGCTTCATTCACATAGAACTGTACCCAAAATGATAAATCTTTCCACTTTGGACTGCAGTGGTTATGCAGCTATGCTGTTGCGGATCTCTGCAAGCAATGGGAACTCAGCACCGTGCTCCATTGGGCGGTATAAATCCACCCTAAATATTTGATTGCAGGGGTAATTCGAGGTGGCTTCATCTTCAGTACTGTTCAAAGGTGGAAACTACATGTATGCTGTGTATATTGAGGCATTTCCTGATAAGTACAGAATTAGGCTGCATGGGCATTGTAATTCAGTACTTTCCAGATTTGACTGTAACCATTTTACTTTGTTTCTTTTCACAAATCTCAGTTTTACTAAACTGAACTTTTGCAGCATATCACAAAAGTGATACCACCTAGAAACCGTACCTGTATTAATGAAGTGTTGATATGTTTCATTTCCAGTTTATTTCCTTAGGGATTCTTGTTTGATTTGCTTTTTATTGGACTGAAATTCTTTTCTTGCAGGAGCTGATAGCTGTTTACATGATTAAAGTTATTAGGTATGCTAAAACCGAGGGTGCAACCATGGGTAAATGCAGATTCTAGATACAATATGATTGCTAAGCACTTTTCTCCTTAGTTGAACAGGTAGGTATAAAGGAATGTTATGCTTATGAGAGAAACCTCTTGTTGTATTTGTTCTATTTCCATTACTTATTGGCATAGTGCAAAGAAGGGAGGATTAAGTTATATATCTCTTACAATTCCAAGACTTACTGTCCATACTGCGTCTCCAGGATGGAGATGGCACCATGTCCTGGTTGTAGGTGCACGTAGGGCATAGGTTATAACTGCTAGAGGGCCTCAAGTCCTACTTGCAAGGAGTGTCCTGGATGGTGCCCCAGAGACTGATATTTGACCAGGACGGCACTGTGAGCAATGTGGTGTTCCTGAGTGTGCCCTGCAGGATTCCCACCTATAGACATAAGGCAAATTCAGACGAAATAGGACTCACCGAGAGCAGTAAGTTTCTAATGTAGATACATCCAAAGGACTTAACTTATATCCCACAAAATGGAAGTGACTAGTAAAAATTATGAATACATGTTTATTTCATTTCTTCATTGCTCCCTTCTTGTAAAATTGAACATTTCCAACTTATTCGACATTTCCTGACTCAGCAGATCAACAATATTTTGAAAAACATTAATGCATGCAGATTTGCTCCTTGCTGTATGCCACCCTCTGCTGCTATATAGTTTTATGTCAGACAGAGCTCATTACAGTACTGTGTAGCTCTTGGACAGTTCAATATTCTGTATTATTTTGACTCAACTCTACCATTTGCTTCCTGCATACTTCTGCATGTGGTTACTTCTCACACAAATGTACAAGAATTTCCAGGTATATATAGAGAGAGGAGTTCAAAACCTTAACATCAGGTTTCCATAAATACTGGAAAGGAACCCCTT
The DNA here is from genome assembly GCF_000705375.1 of Tinamus guttatus. The sequence continues at coordinate 229,971 of NW_010578251.1, forward strand.
TTTAAAAGGGAATATGTGATCTTAAAAAGCAGTTTTCCCTTCTCCTGGCATATGTAAGATGCATCTAGGGAGCATGGATGCTTTCTGACATCCTCACGTATTGGGGAGGATCAGTTCCTCACACGAGCAGGAGGAACATGTCCTTTGCACATCCAATGTCACACTCTAGAGATCGAGAGTGCTGATAGTCAGCATCATCCCTGCATCCCTTTGTCCTGTTTTCTGCTCCTCACTTAGCCATTGCTTTTGTTCCACTATGCCTTCTAGTTTCCCCTAGGCTGATATACCCCAACCTGTAGGAAGATGACCATCCTGGAAGGAAATTACAAAATTTAATTTCCTGAATTGCTGTAAAGGGCCATTTTTAGTCTACATTGTTCAGAGATAAAGTAGAAATGCTACTGCCTATCCTCCTAAGGTACCTAACATATGTACAAATGGTAGGATTTTTGGTATGATTTCAGCAGTGAGATCTGTCTGTGTGCTATGTAATCCATATGATTTGTAAGGCCACATGTGCACATAGCCTTGAAGAAGCTTGACTCTCTGGCTATCATTTTCAGTTTTCCTTTTTCAGAAGAACAGTGTTGCTATGCCCAAGCCACTGGGGATTTGATCTCAGACAGATTTAGCCTAAGGTTTGAGCAAGGATCTATTGACCTCTAAGCAAGCTGCCTATATTTGTCCTCCAAGATTCTCTGTGTTTCAGGAACCTTTTACTCAGAGCCTACAAATTCCAAAAGCAATCCAAATAAATGTAAGCTTTTTGAGCATCAGTCAACCTTGAAGATAAAAATAGTGAACTCACTGCGGGAGACTGGTATGATGTTGTCTCGAGGAGAGACGTGGACATACACAATGAGAAGCAGAGAGAACGAATGTCCTGAAACACGAACAGCACTGGATACATACCCTAATGGCAAGACATGCAAACTACGCCGAGATGGCCAGGACACACAGAGACCTTTCAAAGCTTTCCACTAGGTGGGGCTAAACCACTAGCCCGTGTCACGGCGGAGCACGAGGTCCTTCCTGCTCTAGATGGCGACCGGCGTCAGCGGCCGGGTCCTTCCTCAATGGAACCAAGGATGAGTTTTGGCCGGTCACCTCCAGAGCCTGGGACCTCCGCACACGCAGTCCTGCAGAGCCATAAAGTTTGCTGGGGAAGTTTGGCACTTGAGTTTCTTAGGGAAACAAGCAAATAAACAAAACCACCTCCTTTACTTGCAGATTTTTTTAAAAAATCTTTTTATAGAGAAGACAATTTCTAGATAATATGCTCAGGACACCTGTATCTAAAAAAAAAAAAAAAAAAAAAGATGAAAGCCACTTAGCTTGTCCACTGCTAGGATAGTATATGCTGTTTTGAAAATTGTAACAGCTCTGAAGCTCTGAAGTTAACTTGCTCTGATCAGAGCCACTATATATATATATATATACACACACCATATATATATATAGTACAGTTATAGAAATGAACACTGCATAGATTTTTTTTTCCAAATACATATGCAGTACATATACATATGTTTGTTTGTTTGTTTTTGAGGTTAGAAGTCATCAGAAAAGACAGGAAGACAGCGCAATATTTAAGGGTGACAGCATTGTTTTAAGAAAGACCTATTGTTAGCACGAGACACATCACCGCTGAGACCCTGTTAGTGTTATTGTATCAGCATGACTGTGCTGCTGCTTCAGAAAACTGTGTAAAGGCTGGCAAAATTGTTCTTGAAACATCGTCTTGCAGACAGTTTTCCTCTCTTAAGACCCCAAGTGGCAAAAGCAATTGAAGGGAAAATCACACAATCAAATAGACGTAATGTAAAGGCAAATAGGCAAGAGAACTGATAGTTTTCTCTCAAAAGCAGCAGGAGATGGTAAAAGATTGTAGGAAAGGGAAAAAAAAAAGTAATAGAAATGTAATAAAAAGTACTGAATGCAGCTATGTAACTTGTAATTGCAAATCATAAAGCAGTGGGATAAAATGAAGGACCAATTTTCTAGAAACTAAGGGCTGCAACTTTTTGTATTTCATAAATATTGTACCATTTTGCAATATCCTTTTATATAAGTAAAACACGAAAAAAAAGAAATGAGTGGAATTTTTTAAAGTTCATAATTCAGGAATATATTTTTCCATGTAAATTACTCTGATATGTGCTACTAAATTGGTTAAGAATATTGAAAATCTAAGTATGCGCCATTTATTACCTATTTTTCTTTTACCTCATGACTTGATTTTCTTTTACTTCTTCTCATCATTTTCCATCTTCCAGTCTTTTTGGGGGGCTGAGTCTTCTACATCTATCCCCCCCTATCTTTTCAGTCTGATAGTGGATGAAGCCTTCACCCTTTGGAAACTGTACAGGATTTTTAGACAATGTGTGGCACAAAATTTTGAAGGATTTAACTTAGGTGTATATATTCACCCACTGCTTTAAAGTCAGAATGATCTACTAATCTAATGGCCAGAGCAGGTCAAAATTCTCTCCAATTTTTATTTCTAAAACGTTTACATAAAATTATGAGAATTGATCCTTAAATTAAGAATTTCCCATACTACTTTGCATTTTTTCAGTACTACTTCTAGCTATTATAACAGTGAATTAGAGAGCTGATATGATTTTCTTTTGGATCAGTGGAAAGATGGAGATTTTAGCAGGCGTGGAATAAAAGACAAAAATAAAATCCTTTTAGATACCAGAGGCTCTTCCAGAGTCTGACTGAAAACTTTAGTAGCTGGGTGAACATCTATAATCATATCCAAAATTAAATCAGAAGAAAATTCACAGGTTATTCTAAAGAAATAGAATAAAACAAAATGCTTCTGTAGATAAACAGCTGCTCCTGCTAATTAATGCCAGAGCAAAAAGGAAAAGAAAAAGTATATACTTGCATTTGCTTAAGCAATCTGAATTATACAATTATTATTTTCAATGAGAGTGATTATTTGGAAGTTTATCTATTTCACTCCTGTCCAGACTTCCTTAGTACAACAAAGAGATCAACTGATTAACAGCTGACACGTCACCTAATTACTTCCCAGATTTATTTTTTTCTGACTACTTAAATCACATTCTGCTTCACTGAGATGCTGAAACCATACAGAAATAGCATCTTTTGCTTGCAGCAACAAAGCTGCAAAGAGATTAAAGGTGAAAAGCTTAAGAATAGTAGCACAAAAACCTGACATTGCTTATTATTGCCTCACAGTCTCCTGTCTTAATGACAGGCATGTACTTATCAACAGTTGTGCTAGAAGAAAGAGAGGAAGAAGAAGAAAAGGCAGGCTGTGAAGACAAGAACACTGCAGATGATACACTGTTGAGCTCTGGAGAATAATGTGACAAATACAAGGTCTGTGGAAAAATGACTTTGCCAGACATTGTGATCACAACTCCTACCCAGGGAAGCTTGAAAGTTACATTGCTAACTAGGCAAGAAATTGTACTGACCTTTTCTCTGTATTACAAGCGGACCACTTGAACATAAATGATTGCTATTGAAATTGATTTTGGTAGTGGCACACAAGACTTGCTTTTGTTGTTTCTCCTGCACTTGTCTTTTTAACAGTTTGAACACATCTTAGTGCTATGTAACAATAAACCCATGCTAAAACTGATTAAGCCGTATTGATTAATCATGACCTTAAACTCATATGCAGAAAAACAAACCCAAATAATAGCTCTTAAAAAAAAAAAAAAAAAAAAGGCAACAAAAGGCTCATATGCTCGCTGCTGCTTGCAGGTTTTTCTCTCCTTAAGCTCTCATACCTTCCACAAAATGCTATTCAGAAACAGCAAAGGAAAGTGCCTTAGTGTAAAATTTACAGCATCCATTTTATTCCTTTATTTATATTATGATCATTATTTTTATTATGATTTATTATTTTTATTATTTTGCAGTGATTCTGCCAAAAATGGGAAAAGAATTATGTTCTTTTTTTTTTTCAGATAGTTTTAGGAATAATTCTTATTGCAAATTACGCAAGCAAAACAAAACAAAAATGCTTATCCAGTGAGCTAGATTTAAAAGAAATCAGTCTCTCCATCCTCAAAGGAAAAGAATTGGGGATTTCAGTTGACATTAAATTTAATTATTATATATAGTTCTTCTAGTGTAAATAGTATGAAAAACTAGTGACATTAAAAATGCATTACATGTTTATTATTTTAGAAAGCAGTTAACAGAATTAAGACTTATTTTTCCTTATTGCTAATATGTCAATAATGTACAACTGACTGATAAAATTAAGGTAAGTGACCTGCATGCCGGTTTTCATTTTTCTATGTAACAGTATAATAAGAAAAATGCAGTAGGAAAACTGAATGAATCCCAAACATGCCTTAGCACAGCATTCAGATCTCCCAATAAAAAGATCTCTCAGGCTCCTTCTTAACCTCCACTTCAGCCTCCACTACCCCAACAGATCCTCTTAAAGAGCAAAAATATTCCAGAAGACCATTATTCTCTGGATGACCTACAGCTTGAGGACTGAAGCAAACCAAGTTCTAACCTATCTTTTTTATATATTATTAAAAGATGAGGTGAAACATGGTACTGAATCAGAATTTCTGAGACTCTGTTGCTATTCATCTTAAATCGTTTAGTGTAACTGAATCAAATTATGATGTATTCACTGTGGAGTCATCTATTATCATATATTTAATTCATGGTGCTGCAACCTGGAAGAAAAATAATTCAGCCAGCAATACTGAATGGTGTGGCACAGCAATAGCTCAAGGTAAAACCCACATATGGACCTTCCCATTAGCACAGATCCAATTCTTGCGCTATGAGACTGATGAGCTTAGTGTTATTAGTTTGCCAAATGAATAGCATTATCTAGTGGCTAATAAGTTTTACAAAGCATTAAACTGCCCTAGGAGATGGTAAGACAATCTCTTATGGGGAGTTACCTGGAATATTTCCACAAAGTGAAATATATCTGCTGTGCAAACACAGCTATGTGGAAGAAAAGAAAAGGGCATTTAGAGATATAAGAAAGGAAATATTTTTGACTTTGCAAAACTGGTAGAATAATAACAATTGTTATTGTTGGGTCCATTCAGATCTTGCCTGCTAGCGTCCCTGTAACTGTCTGATTTGCAAAGTCATCATTGCACTGAATTACAATAAATTAAAAGGTTGGACATCCGTGACCAAATAATTTATGAATCAGCTGCAGCAAGAACTTATAAGCAACTATTGCCAACACTGCTTAATTTGCAGTGAGGAAAACTGTGATGGTTCTTTGCAGCATTCTTGTCAGAAGCACCGAGGAAAAGAAGACGTCTGTGGCAATAACAATGGACCTGAACCCCATCTCCACTGAAAAATATTAGTAATTTTCTCATCAAGTTCAACACAAATCATAAATGAGCTCTTCAGGTTGCTATTCATGTTTTAGTATAGGGTTAAGGAAAATTCAAAAGCACAATTTATAATTGCAGTCTTGCTAGACGACAGAGAGTAGGTGTCATGCTAGTTCTATTAAATCTGTGATACTATCGAGCCTAAATTTTATCATATGTCTTCTAAGTAGTTTTAATTTTTTTTTTGAGGAAAAAACACTTGGTTTATGCTAAACAAATATAGTAATAATTGGCACATAACTTTACAGAGCTAAGCTAAAGGAAAGTATGTCAAAATTCTTACTAATTTATTCCCAAGAAGGATGCTTTTCCCATTCAGAGCGTGTTAGCATGAATATAGTTACTGTAACTCGGGCGTAATTATAACACATTCATACAAAATTGTTATTCGTAGTTTTGCCACAGTAGTGAAGCAATCAGTTGAGACTGGGCATTATCAAATAGTTCCTAGTAAAATAACTAAGGGTGCACATAGATGAAATTACATATTTACAGAAATGAGAAATCTCAACCTGTCAGGAAAAAAACAAAACAAACAAACAAACAAACAAACAGTTCACTTCTTTCAATAGGAATCTTTTAGAAAGGAAGGATATAGTGTTTATGTGCAGCTAACATCATAATTTTTCCCAAAATGACATCCCCGTTCTGCAGCAAAAACATAGTAGTTTGAGAATAAAAGAAAAAACCTTTAGCAGACAATGAATTAACATCAGTCCTTAAGATGCTACTCAGGCTGCATTTTATAGCTTGTGAGAGGGTCGTTTTTTCTTCCTCTCCTTCTTTTTTTTTTTTTTTTTTTTTTAGCTTCCCAAGTCCTATCTGTCATAATTTTGGAAATAGCATGCCTTTAGATTTCACAAATTTGTTCTCCAAGTTGTATCTAAAGAACAAATGATTTAGATCCCAGTCTTATTCCCATTGCAATGAAGAGAAAGACTCATTATGATTTATTTGGCTGTTGAAAAAAAGGTTTTAATTACATAATAATCAAGAAAACATTTATGCTGAACTTTGCTATAATCGGATTAATCAGATCACTGGACTTCATTCTCAACACTCAAATGAATTAGGAGCCAAGCACTTTCTTTCTTCTTTTTCATGATATTAAGTTCTATCTTCATATCCCATTTGGAAAAGAATTAAAGACTATTTTCCAAATATTTTCTATAGACCCAAAATTTTACCCTCTTAAATCATACTCTTTTCTAATATGTTCTTAAATTCCTCATGCTGTAAATGATTGCAGTCTTGACTTCAATCACGATCCTAGGATAGCAATTAATTAATTACTGGGTTTTCTGTTTTAAATTCACAATAACATTGGGTAGACATGAGTCAATTTTCATCTCCAAAGAATAAATAATCAAATTTGCATAATCAAGACTAAAGTTGTTTCTGTGTTTCTTTTTTATAGACATTCTTAATTGTACTGTTGTCTATCTATCTGATCAGGATTCCTTCTGCCAGAAAACCTCTAAAATCAGTATTGTCATGGTCAATCTCGATCTTCTCTCTTACAATATTAAATATTTTTCTTTTGATTTATCTTTTCTCATATAAGTACAAAAATATTAGTAATTTTTAATATGAAAAAATAGTAATAGGCAGTTTTTTGGCTAATCTCAACTAGCTATATTATGCAAATATATTTTAATTAAATTTCATTCTTTCCATAAAATATCTTTTTTTATTGAAATAGTTGCTTCAGGTTGACTGAAAGTTGTTTCATTTATCTAGGAAAAAAGAATAGTGAGAACATGATGGTTTCCATTTGATCTCTCGGCACAATGGTTTTCATCCATGATTAGGTTTGTGGCAAACCGGTACTTACGTCTCAAGGAATTTGAAACAATAAGTACCATTCCTCTGAAGAATGCTATTACCATTTTGAGTTGTGACTCTTAATTCCTCATTAGAGTGATTAATTGGGCCTGTAATATTTAAATATTCATTTAGAAAGCAAAAGTAGAGAAACCAAAGACTGTAGTTGGGACAGTTACATGGGAAATGAGAACTGTAAAATTGCAACCTGCTAAAGCAAATGATGGCAATCTGCATTTCTGCATTTATGTTAACAGAAAACTCAGTTCTGAAAACCAAGCATTTTAATTTTTGTCAAACAAAAGGCTTGACTCAATATGCTTTCTTATTTTTAGCTTACAAGAAAAAATATATATTAAAAGTACAAGATTCCATGTTCCATGATGGGTCACAGTTGATCTGGAACATTTTTCTTTCTGGGGGTTATATGTCTAAATTAAAAGAAAGACTGAATTACTCTGAAGATGTACTAGGACTCTATCAAGTGAAGGAAAGAAAAACTGTCAGTTGCCGCTTCTCTTTTTTTTTTTACTTGTTTTGCTTGTTTTTCCTTGTTTTAATCTATTAAAAGGATTATTCTATCATTTTGTACTTAAAAATGATTGATTGATCTGCCCCTGAGAAAGTTCCAGCATTTATTGATAATGAGAACAATACTGTTAAGGAATTACTGATCACTATTATTCAGCATGACATGTACATTGTGCGTGAGTTTGTAACGAAGTAAGAGGCAAGAGGGTGATAGAAATACATCACTACTTATACACAAGGGGTTTACCATGATGGTTTATCAGAGAAGGTATTTCTTAAACAAGATTTAAGATTATGTTAATGGTAGTAAATTTAAGCAGCTATGAGAGGTGAAGGCAAGAGCAAAGATTTTGTTTCCAGTGCTCCGGCTGCGTACAAACAGAAAGCATCAATCGTGCAGCATTGGGAAGTGCTTTACCACGGTGGGGAAGTAGTATTCTGAGATTAACACTTTGCTGTGTGCTCTGGCACAGCATCACACATTGCCAGTCTCTGTTCTATGAGTATCCCTGGCATGCAGGACAGACTGCATTTCATGACACAGGTCCCCGATGCCTTCTTGGTGTACATTTTCCAGTGCATGCTCCAATTACATAGGGGCACTTTTCAGCCTAAGAGTGATGTAGTAAAGAAACTTTTATTAAACTCATTCAAATATACATCCACTGTCATTCATGTAAATGAGATGAATAAGCCCAGGTGGAAATATGCAGGCTCAGTGCAATGTTAAATATGAACATTAACAATTTATTTTTATTCACATCCATCATTTTCAGAGTAGTGCAGGGTTTTTTGCTTTTTTCCCTCCTCGTCAGAAACACTTCATTAAGTTAGGATTCACTCACTTTGTAAATACATTTCAATCAATTCAAGGCAGAATTAGAAAGGCAAAAGCATAGAAATAGTTTCTGAAAATGAGGATATTCAATAATCCTCATCTCTTCCTGGTCTATTAAACAATTAAAACATAGACTTTTTGTACAATATATTCTATATATGCATCTCAGTGTGAGTGGAGAGAGTAAAATGAACAGAATCAAAAGCTTTAAGATAGGAAATGATTGTACAACTTTATGCAGATAATATATTTATTTCTACACAGGGCTCATTAATTATGGTTTAATTCAATCTCAAAATAATGTAGCAAGAGTAAGTGGAAGCAAAATTTATTATCTTTTTTGTTCATTTGTTTCATGCCCTGTTGTCAAATTGAGACAGATGTTTAACATCTTGGGGGAGAGCGGGGAGGTGAGAAGGCTGGAAGGGGAAGAGCAGTTTCCTCAAGCCTAGCAATAATAAAAAATAAGGAAGCCTTGAAGTTTGTCCCCTCATATCACATTAAAACTCCTTTTCCCGATTCTCAACTGCTTTCACCTTTCACAGCTGTCACTTCTTCTCTAAGGTGATGAAAGATCTGAACGAGTGAACAACAGCAGCATGTGCTGTCGCAACCCAGGGGCAAACTTACAGGCTACAGAGGGCACTATCAGTATTATTTTTTACTTTTTTTTTCCCCCCCATAAGAACCAAAATATCTTTCAGTGTCCTGCCAGCATCAATACAATGCTCATAGTGATACTCCCAGTTTTAGTCATACAGACAAGGGTGTTTAGGTGGAGAACAAAACCTAGGTCTTCTGCTAACAGAAATAATTAAGGTCAGAAGGGACTTCTGGAAATCTTTTAGTCCCAATCCCCACTCAAAGCAAGATCAGCTAGAACAGATTGCGAGGATGACGCCCAGTTGGGTTTTGAATATCTCCAAGAATGGAGAGTCCACAACATCTCTGGGCAACCTACTCCAGTGTTCAAGACTTTGTCACCTGTTCTTTTCTCTTGTAAGTGCAGTCACATTGTATGACAGCCTACCCATTTCCTAATTAAGCAAGCAAATAGACAAATCTTTCTCTTCTTTTCCTTGTTGACTTGTGTGCCCCCAACATACAATGCCTTTCACAGTCAGAAAAAGTAGATTTACTTGCATAAAAACATTTAGGATGCTTAAAGCAACGATTACAGACCTTAAGGTTAATTAAGTTAACAGTATCAGTTTTGACCTGCATAGCTATTTGATGGGTATTTTGAAAGTTCCCCGAGCTCTTATTTATTAATCAAATAATATGTGGAAGCTAATCTGCAGGCATATTTCAGATCTTATACAGACGGTGGACCAGACGCTATGGCCAACCCTTGAGATGTGAAAAGTACAAAGGTAGATTAAACAAAGGCAGGAAACAACATATAAACAGAAGTTTAATTGTAGACATTTAATTTTGAGTCCATTTTATCATGAGCCCACATATGCTGCGAGGTACACCTATGAGCCCAGTCCAGCAGAGAACCATCTGCTTAACTTTCAGTACTCAAGTTGGCACAATGACTTTAAGGATAATATTAAAGCACTTAAACAGATTCTTGAGTATTTTGTGGATGAGTTCTCTTATGTTCTTCCCATGTCATAATCTCTGCATGGCTGAGGCTTCAACTGGCTTTCCCTTAGAAACTGAGTTTTGACATATACCATAGCACACAGAAAGTAGATTAGTATTTTTGTTACATTGGATTCAGCCAGAAGAAATTATTGGTTGGCACCTATTGACTGTAGAAGTAATGTCACATCTTATTGTCGCTTTTTAGTCATCCACATACTGTTCCTGGACACATTCTGTGTAGGAAGATAGACACAGTCTTGGTTCAGATTTCTGCAAATTATTTGAGTCACTGACTTTCAATATATGCTCAGCTTTTAGACAGCAAAAATGTGAGTCAAACTCAGATTAAGATACCAAAAACAGGTAAATATCTAAAATCTCATCAAGTTACCAGATATCTGAGTACACTCAAAGAAGCTTGGAGATAAATTTATCTCAACCTGTAGTTTGGACAGCGGGGTAGTCCTCCAAGTACTATTGACTCCATCGTTGAAAATGACTTTAGATACCTATTTCACTTATAGGTTATCTTTAAATATACACATAAATCTTCACCACAAACTGAATCTTACCTTTAATGTAAAGGTAGGTGAGAGGAATCCATCTCTAAATGTCTGATGTAAACATAGAACATTCTTTCTAAAAAAGTTTAAGCAATTGCAGTGGTTAGAAATTGAACCTAAAAATATCAGTCTAATAATAAGAGGTTTTTTTTTTCTTTTTTAGAGAGTAATTAGATACTAGAATAGCTTAGAGAAGATTCTGACTGGGCATCAGAGGCAGTATTTCTCCAGTTCACCATGTTAATTCAGAAAGTAAATTCTGCTCCTTTTTCACTGCAGGTCACATCTGATGTACCTTCTGGCATTATAATCTATGGCATTTGATCTATCATCACTTCACAGATCTGCATCCGTACAATTTAAGGACAATCACTAGGTCTTCAATGATCCATTAGAACAACTGCTTTTTATATGGTGTTCCCTTTTTCCAAAAATATATATTTATATTATTGCATATAATTGCAATATACTTTAAACTGTAAAATGCAGAATTCTTATTGGCTTGTAAAGAATAACACATGAGAACCATAAACACAATACCTATTAGGAACTTTATACCAAAGGCTCACTCACATTCTTTAGGACAAGAGGATTTTAATTTTCAGTATGGATCAGAGTCATTAGTGCATTCTCCAGATAGGTTTTAATGAGGTTAAATGGACAATCAATTGTGCAAGTTTCTATCAGTCTTACAATAAATCCAAGCAGTCAAAGTCAACACTGTCCTTACCTTTTAAACATTTTGTTTGCCTGGGAAAGCTATTCTTTGTTTTCTTCCTCTTCGAGGTTAATGATGCTCTGAAGAAGGAGGATTGAGAAAGGCTATTAAATTGGCTGTCAGAATATTAAAAAGGTCATAGAGTAGCACCCATCACTTCCAGATCATATGAAGCATTCAGACTGGACACTTTCCTCTTAACATAGTGGTTGTATCAAGAAAAAAAGAGCACAACCTAAGTCACAGTCTTTGACAAGGAATGCAAACCATATACATGCATGGCATTTTTTCATGAAATCTACACAATTACTGCATTTTTCTCCAAGGTTTTGTGATTTCATACTTTCTATATTTGTTCCTTTCTATAACAAACAAACAAAAAATGAAAATTCTAGTGTCTAATCAGACCATTTTTTTTTCCTGATAGCTGATTATCCCCATACCTTCAAAACAGGTCTATCACTTTTCTCTACTATCTCTCATTTATGTAGCTGAAGACAGCAAAAAATCCCCTTAACCTTCCTGTTTTAAAAATGAACAAACTCAGCTTTATTGGACACCCCTTTTAGGACAAGTGCTCCAGTCATCTCATCAGTTTGATGGGATCACTCTAATATTTCAACATCTTTCTTATAATTTCAATGTCTTTTTCATTTTTCATTTCTAAACTGGACACAGTAATCCATGCACAGTCTTACAAATGCTGAAGAATGGTAGCTCAAAATGATTTCAGTTTAAAAAGGTCAGAAATTAATCACACAGACAATAAGTATCTTCTCAAAATTCCTTCTTCACATTCTTATACTTAATACAATTACTTTCAGTATGTTAAATTCTCCAGTATGTTAAATTCTCACAGCAAATAATAGCTGAAAATCAAATTTTAGAATCCCATTACTAAGGAATTACTAATAGTACACATTACTATTGCATCCATCTAGTATTCTGCATCTGTGTACTAGGCATTCATTACACAAAATCTGTTTTATTGCAGGTTTCCAATAAATTTTGTTCTGATACCTAGCCCGAAGTACACAGATTCCATGACAACAGTGGCTCGAGTCTTCTTCTGTATTCCTTAGTAAACAGCTGTCAGAAGGCCAGTCCTAGATAACTGTCCAAAAATCTGAAAAAAATGTCAATAATCTTATTTTTCATAACCACAGAAACAAAGAAAAAAAAAGGCATAAAACAAATAAACAACCTTTGGTGACAGTTAAGTTCTGACTCTTTCACTTAGCAAAAGGTACATTTCCCTTAGAGCTTCATAGATGTGGTGAAAGAGGTAAATAAGGTCTTCATAGCTACAGCAAGGTGAAGAAACAGAAAATACCTTTGTGCAGTGATGTGTTATGTTCAGCATGTGATGAATAGCACTGCTTCATCTTTCTCTCCTGCCTTTCCATCTGGCAAAGATCACCGATGATGCTGATGATGTACAGAAACAATTCTTTTTTAGAGAAAAATACTAATTCTGACCACTTGTTTTCTATATAATCCATGTTATACTTTCCCTCCCCAAGTTGTTCTAAAAGAGAAAGCTCTTTTTTAAAAAAGAATTGTAAGGAAACCTTGAGTAATCTGGGAATGTCGCAGTATTTTTCAAAGAGGAACTTACTGAAAAAGTTTAAGAAACATTACTTTGCAGTAACAGCTAGCTATTTTCTCTTAGTGCTTTGTCTCTATATTTGCATTAATCTTTCTGCATTAAACACTTAAAATTGTTTACTGTAATTGAGCAAAATTAATTTTAAAATTATTATAAGGCAGGGATTAATATCAGTTTTAACAGTAATGGGTGTTTATGTAGGGCAAATTCCTTTAAAAGTTGCAGCTCTTCAGAACTTGACAATTTGTTTTATATCAAACAAGTTATTCATAAACTAATCATTTTTAAGTGCCTGGACCTGTTTTTCAAAACCATTGAATAAAACTGATTCCAAAACCAAAATTATGCCAAAAACTGTGCTATTCCTCCCCTCCTTCCCCACCAAAAAACATTCTTTTTTGCATCCATCAGAATGTATCAGTTTTATTTCAGTGTTGTCAATATTTTCAAGGGAATTATAAATTAGAGTTTATGTCAGTTATACTGTCAAAATACTAGCGGATCATGAGGGAGAGATTTACTTTTTTATTAATACTTTAAAATGTGGCATTTAGTGTCAAATTACTGGGGACAGCAAGGATATTGTAGTCCAGACTGCCATGTTAGTATGAATGCAGCATGACTGCACAGTGTGAACTTCCATGGCAGTTGTCTGTACCTTCAGAAATAGGCAAACCAAGGACTCTCATACCTGTAACAACTGCTCACAAACACAAATACACCTACTGTCACAGAAACAGCAAAGACTACCAAAAACATTGCTTTCTTTACTTACAAATTGGAAAAAAAATAAAATCGTGTGTGTCTGGCAATGATGTATTATGATGTTCACTCACTTTGGTGGAGCTAGAGACCATTTTTTTGTTGTTTTCTATATTTACCAGACTTCTGCTTATGTTAAGATACTACCAAAATGTAGATATGATACAGTGAGACCCAAGGTGAAGAACGATAGCAGGGAATTGCTTTTCTGCAGGAATTGCACTGCAACAAGGAAAGCAAATAAATAAGAAAACTCTGCATAGTAACTGTTACTTCCTTTTAAAAGGGTATTTCTGATACAATGCATTCACTCTGAAGAACTGCCGTCCCCAAGAAAAAGAGATCCGTGACGTTTGTCTCCTCATGTCCAGTACTCTCTGCTTGCCATTTCCAGCAAACATTTATTCCTAAACCTTTGTGTTGCTGTTTTTTTTCTCTGTCCTCTCCTTTTCCTTACCTGCTATTAGGATCACATCTTAACCCTAGACTACCCATTTCAGCTAAGCAATTCTTTACAACAGAAGCAGCAGCCCATGAAGACATGAAACCTGAACCTCTATTACTTTTTTTCCAGTTACTCCCACTTATCTGAGGTAAGAAAAAGATAGGGGGGACAAACTGTCCCATAATACAGAGGCAAACACATGACCCTAACTAAATTAAAGGCAACTTATCTATGTTTCTACATAGCCATTTTCAATAGGGGAAAGCAGTAATAAACCGCTGTGGAATATAAAGCTGTGGTACCTTTTACCTGTTATAAGTGAGATACATATTATGAGCTATTCCCCAAATGGTAAAATGTGGGCATATTGAAGAGCAGGGTCTCAAGGCAGTGAGCCAGAGGACATTTATTAAAGCATCTGCATGCCTATAGTAAATTGCCCAGATATAGTTTGTCTACAAGCGTGAGAAGCACAGCCAATGGCCTGAAGGATTACATCAGCTTCTAGCAGCAGTCGTACAGTTACTCTTTTGTTCTTAGTTTGCTGACAGCGTTTGCTGACAGAGCACCTGCGCTGCCATCCTTGAAGTTAGTTACTCTACTAACAAGACAACCCATGCTGTTGTTCTTGAAGCACACCTCCACAGTAAAACTGTGGTAGTGAGTGTAAATACTGACCTCACCACAGTTCCTGCAGAACTCCTTGACAGACGCTACTATCCCAATAACCCAGGCAATGTGATTTCACTCCACATCGAAGGGGTGACCGAAACATCTACTTAGAATTTGTTAGAGCATGTAGTAAACTGCAGCAAGAAAATGTCTGATACAACCACTTACATCTGTTCATTTTCTCTCCTGATTCATTTCATATCCTACTCCTGAGCCAGAAATACTATGGGCTGCCTCTGATGCAGAGCTGCCTGAACAGCGCTGATGTGAAGAATTTTTCTCTCGATTTTCCGAAACGCAAATATTAAAAGTTTAGATAGAATGAGATTCTTCCTTTCTTCTCCCCCTTTGTTTCTTCATTTCTCATTCTCATTAAAACTGTGGTCACAAGGACTGATCTATCTTGTAGCTGTTTCCTGTTCTCATTACAATCTTTGTCAGTGAAATGAGACATCAGAGAATTTTAATACCCAGCGCAATCTCTGAAAGACAGTAATATACTGTGTGACTCTGACCTTTTCAGTGTGCTATAATTTGATTGGCAGGAAGCCATTCTAGCTCTCCTCTGCTGCAGTCCTGGCAATCCAAATCTCCAACGAGAGGCGGTATGGCCAGCCAGGCAAAATGCAAAGCGTGTCCGTTGTAATGAGTAAGGCTCAATAATGTAATTTACAGATTATATCAGACACCACGGAGAAATGAAATTTTTGTGACCAGTCAATTATCCTATGATAACAGTGTTGATAAACATCCAAAGGAATAAAACAATTGACTTCTCTAGAAGAGAAGTCAAAAATGCTTTTTCTGTTTGGATTCTGGTGAAAAGATGAGAACGTAAAAATGCCCACATAAACAAAACATATATATAGATCATTATGTTGTCCTTAGCTTTTGATAACTCTATCTCCAAATGTAACTTTGGTTACCTTTTCCGTTTTCCATTACTCTGGCTGCCATTTTGATGCTTCTCTCTTCTGGTATGAAAAAAAAAAGGATAAAAAGATAAAAAATGAGTTATGCAGTTGCAAAAGAAAGAAAAGTAACTATTCCCTTGCTAACAGTTATCATCAAAAAAAATTATAAAGACTTCAGTCTCTGGAACAATTCAACAAACATCCAGAACTTAACAAAACAAGAATGGAAATCTGGATGCTGAAAAGCTGGACCTCCAAGCCTGAACTACTCACTCCAGGGTCTGTCTCTAAGAAGGGAACCTGTGGTTTAGTCTGTCATTAGGTGAGATGCAGTTCCTTCTGGAGATACTTCTGTCCCTACCTTGACAGCAAATTGGGAGCCTAGAGCTCAGTTCAGGCTTAGACATTTAGCTTTCAGAAAGAAGCACAGAAACCCTACCCTACATTTCAGAAATAAATGACCTTGAACTATGGGCATTCAAAATTTATATTCATATCTACCTTTTATAATATATTTATATAAGCATAAATCTATATACATTCTAATACAGACATGAGTTTTCCATCTTATGCATAGTACTTATCACTAGGGTAATTTCAGACTGGATATATTACAGTAAATTATCCACTTAAAATATTGTTTTTCAAATTAAGATGTACAGCACCATAAACACAGCCTATTTTCATGTTGTTTATCAGTATCAACCGTGCTTCTCAGTTGTGGAAGAATCACACTGATCTTTCACCTGCGTAGTTGTGCCTACAGTAAAGCCAAGACTCCAGACTTCTTAGATACGAAGAAGTGAATGGCACATTTGCTTTGCACATGAGGAAATGATAGAAGACTGCAAATATTCCCTTTCCTCTCTCCTCCTCCCACATTTCAATTATGTTTGTACAGTGTTTTACTGAAGAAGAATCATCCCCCACACACCCATGCAAGCCACTCACTCCAAATATAAATGACAAGGAAGAGGGGTCCAGTCCATACTGACAACAACGCATGTTGGTCTCCTCAAGCAATGCTACTGTGCAGAACTCCATGGTGATCATGTTCCTCACTGCACTAGTATCTGGCTTTGGTCATGCTGGATGGAGGGGAAAGTGGTCTGACCTCTTGTCTTTGCTAATGGGCAAAAAGTGACCCAGCTGGTATTAGTGGCTCTTCAAATAAACCCAACAAACTGGAGAGAATAGGTGGGAAAAGTGTCTAAAAAAATTCAAGTCCCTGCAGGACTTCAGCATGCTACATACAAGTGACTTCATCATGTTGCATGCAAGGTCTGAGTAAAACAAGTTCAGACAAGTCGCCTGGAGCTATTTGAGAAACAGAGAAACCATATCACTTGCATTCCACTTGTGCAATAGTGCATGCTTGTACGGTAAAGTAGGAAAAAGGCAACAGGGACTCAGGAGAAATAGAAGATTCATGGGAGCCAGCAGGAACATGGGCAAACACCTCCCCTGCAGCCAGCCCGGGGCCGGTGCCGGCCGCAACTCCCCGGCACACGGGGCTGGGCAGGAGGGGCGGGAGCTGCAGCCGCGCGGCCGGCGCGTGACCAGGCAGCTCATTGGGCGGCCTCGCGCGGGCGGCGCGAGATCCCCCTGCTGATTGGCTGGTTGGTTGCTGGGCTCCGCGTGCGGCCGGGCGGGGCAGGGGCTGCTCCGGGATCGGGAACTGTTAAGTTGTGTTTGACCCTAAATAAAGGTGTTGGGCTCGCCAGCACGGAGACCCTGCTCCTCCCTACGCCCACATACCCCCACTAACTCAAACAGATGATTAAGAAACTGAGAACAAGAAAATTCTTTCTTGTTGCTTGGTAAGACCTCTTGATGTACTCATGAAAATCAGTAGGGCTGGATCAAAAATAACTAAACCCCACTCTACTGTTAATTTCTTTTGGTAAAGTAAATAACCTGTAAGCCCAAGAAAACTGTTTGCCTTAAAGGAAAAATATTAAAAGTTTGTTTAGGCTACATTTTAATTATAAATAAATTATAGTTATGCTTAGTTGTTCCCCAGATCATCTTCTATGCATTATGTATACATTCTTCAAAATGCTCTTTTCTCCAACCATGCAAATTCTCTGCTAATGCGGTCATTGCTATATATTCCTTTTCCTCTTTCCTAAACCCTTTCTGCTCTAAACTAGAAATAAAAAGATTTTCAGAAATATTTTCAAAGCTGAAATTTAGTGTTGATCTGGAATAGGAAGGGGCTGTTTCTAAACAAAAAATAGCTCAAAAATCTAAAATACTAGAAATAATCTACTGTCTTTGAAATTAACATCATAATGAGATTGACTTAATTGTGGTTTGCTTAAATTCTTCACCTACTGAATTTATAAAATACTGTTAAATTGCCTATAATAAGAGATAGATGAAAGACCCTTATGCTTCCTTTACTACATGCGAAACAAAAATTACAAATAATCAGCTGACACAGCAGGAAGACAACATAAAATTTGACTCATTTAGAGATTGTAACTCTTTGCTTCTGAAATTAGCTTTTGACCTTTTTTTTTTTCTTTCGCTTTGTTGCATTGTTTCTGTATAAAGATACTCCTGATCTTTGGCACTGTCAGCTTTCTCACACATAGCTTTCCATGTGTGTCATACATCCTCTTATTCCTGGCCCCTGCAACTTCTGCATTAGTGAAACCCCAGGCCACAGCAGGAACACTGTGTGCCTGTGCCTTAAGGTGCTGTGGCCTTTGCAAAATGAGGTTAGCATTAGCAAACACAAAACATGATTATTCCACCAGCAATTAACAATGTGAATAATATGGATAAATAGCCATTTTCAAAATTAAAAATAAGGAACTAGCAAAAGTTTTAGGGACTAAGAAAGTAACTCTCAGTTTATTTAGAATCATAGAATCACAGAATGCTTAAGGTTGGAAGGGACCTCTAGAGGTCATCCAGTCCAACCCCCCTGCACATGCAGGGTCACCTAGAGCA
>NW_010578251.1:252465-328698 GCF_000705375.1 Tinamus guttatus
GAACTTAAGGAAAAATTTCTTAACGGTGAGGGTGACAGAGCACTGGAACAGGCTGCCCAGAGAGGTTGTGGAGTCTCCTTCTATGGAGATCTTCAAAACCCACTTGGATGCAGTCCTGTGCCACGTGCTCTAGGTGACCCTGTGTGT
This sequence comes from Tinamus guttatus, assembly GCF_000705375.1. The sequence goes on from NW_010578251.1 coordinate 252,613, forward strand.
GCAGGGGGGTTGGACTAGATGACTTCTAGAGGTCCCTTCCAACCTTAAGCATTCTATAATTCTATGATTTTGATATGGTTTGGCATGAAATATAAACATTGTTAAGCTATATCTATGTACAAGTATAATTATAGATTTTTTTAATTCCATTCCTAACATTTCCTAGCATTCTGTTGATCTTTTTGTAGCATATTGACAGACTTTACATACTTTTTCACAGAACCATGCCATTTCTGCTGCATTAAGGAAAGCATACATTGTACACTGATATCTTTCCTGGGTAGAAGCTTATTCTCCCATCATAACACTCAGGTCTCAGTAACATCTGTTGTACACACTTGGGTGCACTCAGCTGTGGCTTATTCATGATGCTTTTCAATGATTTGTGATCTGGCTGCATTAACACTCTGCCCAAAGGTGAGCTCTGCAGAGTTAGCTCATTCTGTACAATGCAGCTGGGAGCTGCTGTCCTGTGCATATCCTTCTTTGCTTGTACCTAGGAAAACTACTAGATCCTGTTTTTCTAAATATGCTCTTTCTTCAAAGACCTTAAAAAGCAGCATACTATGATTTTGTTGTAGACTACTGGATAGAATTATAGCACTATATCATTACTTTTTATAGCACTATATCATTACTTTTTAAAATACTGGGTTTTGATTTCTAATGATTCCTATGCTGCATCCTCTTGTGCCAGTTGTCTTGAATACACACAGTCTCTGACTTATTTTGTAAAGGTCTGGCCCCCGGTCTTATCCTAAGGCCTGCCTATGCTTTGAATGGCTTTTGGATTCTTAGTGTTGTAGGAGAGTTCTTCCACAGTCTGGTCTTTTTAGTTTCAGTTTGACCTAATAAAATTTTCTGAAAATTCATTTAGGTGCAGTCATATTTTCATCCTATTGTTATAGATTGTATCTTTTCAATTTATTTAAGTAAGAATATAATCAATTATAATCAAGATGCTTGTACTTCCCTGCAGAGCCTAGATTGTGGGAATAATGACTTGCAGGCTGTCCTTACATCCATAGCCTTAGTACCCAGCAGTATTTGCCAAGAGGCATCTGAAACATTGCCAGGCTTTTAGGATGACACTGGTACCTTCTATGTAAAAATACACGCAGTAAACAATTTAATCTGGTAAATCATGTAGCATGTCCTCAATATCTGGCAAAGATTAGTGACTCTTTTCATTGCTCTGTCGAGTTGTTTTGTATGAATTAATCTGAACATTTTCCCACACTGCTAGCTTTCTTGTTCTCTCTCTGATAGTTTCATTAAGGATATTGAAGTCTTTTGTTTTTTGCAGGTTTGACAGTTCCTTTTGCTTGATGAAAATCTTCATTTTGCAGATGGTGTTATTATGCATGCAAATACTTTATATTTTGCTAAGATGCTGCCTGCAGTCCTGAATGAGCATTTCCCTTTTCCATTCTCAGGATAACTTCAAATTATTCTGTGGTCATATATACATATATTGCACTGCGTTGTTGCCAAGCAGCAATAACTTCTGTTTTTCTAACTGGACATCATATATTTGCCCACTGTCTTCAGCAATAGAATCCTTATGAGACATCACAAACATTTTGACTCCATCTGGTTTGGATTGTATTGCTACTTTTCAGCATTCCTTGGATTAAAGGCATGACTGAATTAGGGACCAATCTGTGATAACCTAGCTGCAAATATGTCATTTGAGTAGTCTTTGTAGTATGTATAAATTAGAATCTCTAGATATGCTGGATCTCACCAAAACCCTCCACTGGAGCTGTCCATCTACTGAGGGAATGCTTGGACTGCAGGTGATTTGGTGACAGTGGACACAGATAAGACTGCATTAACCCGTGCCTCCTTTGCCTCAGGCTTTACCAGCAAAGTTTTCCAGGCCACTGTGAATAATGAGTGTTGAACCCTTGTTCAAGGTTGAAAATTACTAGCAGTGGTGAGGATCTAGGCAGGGATCACATGAGAGATCTCAACCTCTGCAAGTCCGTAGGACGTGAGAGTCTGCATCACGTTTCTGAGAGAACTGACCAAATGCCCTTACAAGGCAGTTTTTGTCTTCAACAGCTAATGGGGACTGGGGAAGAATCACAGAATCACAGAATGCTTGCTGCTGGAAGGGATCTCTAGAGATCTAGTTCAACGTCCCTGCTCAAGCAGGGACACCCAGAGCACTTGGCACAGGGTGGCATCCAGGCAGTTTTTGAAGATCTCCAGAGAAGGAGACTCCATAACCTTTCTGGGCAGCCTGTTCCAGGGCTCTGTCACCCTCGCAATAAAGAAGTTCTTCCTCACATGGAGATGGAACTTCCTGTGTTTTAGTTTGTACTCATTACCCCTTGTCCTGTCACTGGCCATCACCGAGAAGAGTTTGGCCCTATGCTGTATATATTCTCCCCTCATTTGTACATATTGATAAGATCTTCTCCAGGCTAAACAGGCCCAGCTCGCTTAGTCTGTCTTCATGTGATAGATGCTCCAGTCCCTTAATCATCTTTGTTGCTCTACGCTGGACCCTCTCTACAAGCTCCACGTCCCTCTTGTACTGGGGAGCCGAGAACTGCGCACAGTACTCCAGGTGCAGCCTCACCAGAGCTGAGCAGAGAGGAAGGATCCCCTCCCGGACCTCCTCCCACTCCTCCTAATGCAGGCCAGGATCCCGTTGGCCCTCTTGGCCACACGGGCACATTGCTGGCTCATGGGAGGATTCACAATGTCTGAATAAAGACAAATGTTGCACTCATCTTCCAAAAAGACCAAAAGAAAAATCCAGGCAAATCCAGTCAGCCTCACTTAGGTCCCTAGGCAAATCGTGGAGCCAGTCCTCTTGGAACAAATTTATGTCCATATGTCCATTGTCGACTAGCAAGGCTTTTAAATTTGTCTTTTAAAATATTATCACATCCAAGTTGGGAATTATGGTCTGGATGGGTGGACATAAATATGGGTAAAGGACTTACTGTGCTGTTGGGCTCAGAGGTTAATGTTTGGTGGGTTGTACTCTACCTAGAAGTAGGTCAAGAGGAGAATGGCAGAGCCATCTATCCCGGGCCCTATATAACATCTTTATCTAGCGGAAATTATGTAATGCACTCAAATCAAGCTTATAGATGACACCAAACTGGGAGGTTAGTCAATATGCTCAAGAGCTAGGCTGCAATCAAGACAAATTAGGCAGGCTGGGTTTCCCGCAGAAGTCATTTGAATATCTCTAAATATCACTGTAGCAAGAGCAGGTACTGGATTTCTAAAACTACACTGGTTTTACTAAAAGAAATTCTGAAGGAGATGATGGATAAGGTCCAAGTCACAGTCTTGGACACAGCCTTAGAAGAAAAAAGCAAAGGTCAAAATAATAGCCTACTTTCACTTGTTATTGTAAAGAAATAGCAGCATATCACTTTCATGTAATGACCATGAAAATTTATTCAAACTATGATTTCTGTGGAATGGTTGATCACACTATTTTAAAAAAGTGTATGTCTATTTGAAACTTACATTATGGCTGGGGTTTTTACAATAATTTAAGTCATGTTACTTATGATAAAAATAAGACACTATTCAATGAGAAAAAAAGCATTAAAATGTTTTTCATTCTGTCTCCCTTTTTATGCCCTTATTAGGCCATGTTAGTCCCATTTTGTTGCTTTCCAATGAATTCACAAATCTTGAGTTTTGTATTCCAGAACCGATAAGTAGACTCTAGCATATAGAAATATAGAGATACTTTTGGAATCGGTTAAAAGGCTTCTGTTTCTTGTGGCATTCTTGCAGTAATGCTAGTCAATAAAGCCTGTTTGGGCAATTTTCATGAAAAACAGACTCTTGCCTGAATTCCTTTAATTTATGTATAAAAATTCAACTTCAGGCTTCAAGTGATTAACTCATAACTCTATAAATAGACAAAATACCTAGATCACTACAGTATTATTATTCTCCCTTAAACAAAACCAAAAACAGCAACAACAGCAACAAAACTTAAAGAAAATGTAACAGGATACTAGGAAATATCCCAGAATGTATAGGACTTGATTGAAACCAGGCAACTCCTGTGGTGTTTAGTCTTGGAGTCAAAATGATTCTGTGTCCCAGGCTGACAATTTTGAACAACTTGCCTGGTTTCCTTGTTCCTCATTCAGTTCAGCTGCACAGTTGAGTAAAAGGCAAGACGGCCAGCTGCTGTGCCTAACCCATGCTCTTTGGGAAAATAAATTGAAAGAGGAACCATATGAACATGCTTAACCATTTCAAAACAGTCACTACTTTTTTGGTAGCAAGGACATGTCTACATAATGCAGGCAATCTTAAATTCCACAATGGGCATTGCAAAGATTTTTCTTGTTGAACAGATTTTTGATCTTGAGAATAGCCTTTGTTGGCATTTTCTGGTGAGGTGATTAGGCAAAGTTTAATATTTGGCACTGAGATCCTACCCCCTGCACATCCTGTTTTCTTATGATAATCGTATACATATTTTTAGACTGTGTCCGGACAAGATTAAACACTACTAGTGTTTGGCAACCCATTTTAATGAGCTATGAGTCTGTAACAATACAAAATGCTGTTAAAGTTCCCACTGTCTCTCTCATTTAAACACTATGAGTGAGAGAGGTTTCAGTGCTCCATCATTGGGAAATGTCAGGGTTCAGGCTAATTAGCACAACAGTGTTGAGAGCATCATACTGCTGATATTCTTTTTATAGTAGACACCTTTTAAACTTTGATACCATATTCATCACCAGATTGCCCTGTAGAAAAGTGATAGTTTTTGTATTTGCAAAAGGAAGTGATACAACCATATCTGTGTTTGGGTTCTTTTGTTTGTTTTTGGTTTTTGTGAAAGAGGAAATGTAGCCTAGTGTTAGTCTGTAAATGCATATGACTTCAAGCAAATAAATAAAATTGTAGTCAAATGCTTAAAATTAGGTCCTCAAATTAGTGAATAATAATGAATGACTACATAGTGTGCTGTTGTTTGGTTCCAAGCGGAAGAACTAAATTTCCTACAAAAAACATCTATTTTTGTGTGTTTTACCTGGTGCATAATGAGTCACTCGTTGCAGAGCGCAGCCACTGGGTCCCCCTGAGCAAAAGGTGGGACATGGTTTCTCTGAAATTGTCTTGCAAATGTCCTCAGATTTTCTGTACCCCTTGGTCTTTAGTTTAGTCGTGTATGAGTCCAACTGTACCACAGATAGCTAGGCATAGCAATAGCTCCGCTTAGTCCCTAGATGAATCCTCAATTTGTTTTCTCTGCCGTAGATGTCATTCTGGTCTGCACCGCAATCACAGAATGTTGATTTTCAAAGTCATTTTTTGAACCTCAAACTGCTGCCTGGCACTAAACATGTGTGAATAAATTATTACAGATGTATTAGTCTTTTCAAATTAATACTACAGAGGGCAAGGCTCTGCTGTGGAGCATCATTCCAGAGACTCATTTAAATGCTGTGAGGCCACCACATTTTCAAATAACTAGCAAATGGCTTAAAGCATCACTGTTATCTAATCTTTATTTATATCTTAGAACTGGCAAGCACAAAGGTACAGAACAGGACTCCACATCATAAGATGCGACTGAAAATATAGCATTTCAGAATGAGCTATAAACGTGATTTATTAAACATACTCCGTCAATGATGCACCAGGATGGAGCGACCCTGCACATTGTGTGAATGTATAATTATGATTCCTCCTTAAGAAGAAAAGGACATTTTTACAAAATGCTCAGTATTTTTCTACATGCTGGGCTGTGTACAACTGATAATGAGTTGAAAATTAAGACTGTCAGCAGCACATTTTACAAATGGGCACATAAGCCAGTCAAAGTCAGATGCTATAATGAACTTTTTGTTTGGATTCTTGTGGGAGAGAAAAGGGCTGAACTGGGTGGTTTGATTTGGGGGTTTTGTGCTCTTCTTTAGGAGGAGGGCAAGAAAGGAAAGCCTGGGGGATGAGGGGCGGAGGAGAAGATTAAAGCTTTAGAAAAAATTCCTAGACCTACTTTTAAAGAAATAAAAATCTATGCTTTACCATTCTCATGCAATTAAACAACTAAAACCATAAAGGGTCAATAGATAATCAACTGAAGACTTTAATCAGTACAAATTCCCAGATGAACTGAATGTTTGAGGACAGAGAATGGCATTCAACCCTCTGGAAGAGGGGACACAAAGTTTATGCATAACTAAAACCCATCAGGAATTCTGTTTTGAAGAGTTACTTGTAATTTGGATGATAAGTGGTTCATGAAAATCTCAACTTGAAAACAGGACTTTTCCCAGAGATGTTTGCTTACATCATATAAGTCATCTTCCTTTACACTATTTTAGTTGATTCGGAAAGCATCATACTATATATCCTCCCTTTATAAGTGATAGCAATGTCATTAGGTAAGCTTAATAATTTGCTATTTGAATCACTTAGGCTGTCCTAATATAAAGCCAATAGGAGAATATTGATTTTATTAGGGAAGTTACATGAACGGAGAGAGAAAGTTTTGGTCCATTCATAACTTAATAACATGCAGAACAGTTTCATAGAGACAAGTGCAACAAGATAAATGTTCTTGGCATTAAGCACAGATGTCCCGTTACTTTGTGGGAGAAAAAAATCTTTACATTTCCCTCTGCAAAATTTAAAGTATATTCTTACTCATTTTTGTTATATTCATTTTTCAGCCAGTCAAATAACATTTATTGATTTTTTTTGAGGATTGACAGAATATTCTAATGAGGTCATATTCTGGCACTTTTATTAACATTTGGTGGTATATTCTGCATGCACAGTTGCAGTAAGCTGAGCATTTAGAGAGCTAAGTTGCTATTCAATGAAAGGATTCCCGAATATATTTCCAAAGCTCATGTAACTGGGCATTTGGTCAGATTTAGCAGAAAACATTTTGAGAGAGATGCTAAATAACCATGCAAGTCACATTGTACACTGCTTCAGTTAACTCAGATGTAGACCATTGTTCTGAGTGAGAGTGACGAATTAGCAGCAGATGACAAGTAAATAGCTAGAATCATGGAAAAAAAAATCACCCACCTACAAAAGAGAAGAACATTAGGTTTGGACTAATGAATAAACAGTACCTGCCATTTGATTCAACCTGTAAGTGATTAATAGGTATCATCATGGAGCTACACTGAGGTAATGTGGTAACAAGCGTGAATAGCAAATGTTACTGCTCTGGATTGGATGGATGAGCAGACAAAAAGCTTTTGATAGCAATGCTATGTGAAGATTTTCAGAGCAAAACAGAACGACTTTCAATACTGATTCCATTGTTATTCCTTTCTGAGGCCTGATTGTGATTTTATGTGAAACAGAGGTCAGGAGTAATTCCAGTAAAATTACTAAGGTTATGGTGTTCTAAATCGGACGTGATCAGAATTAGGCTCAGTCTTAAGTACAGTAGATGCTTAAGCTAATATTACTGTCCTGTTTTATATCTAAGTCAAAGTTGCCAGCTCCCATGTTCACATTTTCAGTGTTATGCTCTCAAATTATTTCATATTATTATCCTTTATTAAGTACAACCATCATTTCAAAATGACTCTGACAGGAATAAAGTCAAGTGGTTCATACATATTCTCTCTCTCAGCTGTGTATTCTTGTGTGGGATTTCTGAAGGCCAGTGGTCATGCTGTGAGCAAGCCAGATAAGGGCAGAAGGGTGCCAGACCTAGATGAAAGGGCAGAAGGGCGCCAGGCCTAGCTGAAAGGGTGGAAGGACTGCTGACTAAGAGATAAGGAGTGCGGCCGAGAGTCAGATAAGGAGTCAAAGAGTTGAGACAAACAACTAAGAGGGGGACAGTTGTTAAATGTAAGGACATGTGGACGCTGTTAGTTAGCCTATCACACTGTATAGTTAGATGCGTAGACGTGGGGTCTTAACCAATCATTGTAAAGAAGCGCTCGCCTGTACGGGGAAATCTTGCATATAAGCACGATTGGAACCCTGAATTAACTGGCACTGCTTGATCACATTGATCGTGTGAGCGGTGTCCGAGACCCTCGCATCGACATCCTTGAGCTGCCTTTTTTTTTGTTATTTTTAATATGGAAAGTTACTGATGTTTTTGGAAGTATTTAAGATATAGGAAAAATCATGAAGGTTGCTGTGGGAAAGGAACAATAAAAAAAGAATGTTTAAAGAACATTGTGAAAGCAGAGTGAGAGAAGATGTGGGAATTCAGTCAGAATGGGAGGGTCACTATAGTGAGGAAAATATGGAAAAGGAGCATTAGTAGGTAATTACTTGCACCAGAAATTCAAACAAGACAGATAGATAGGAAACATCTTTACTAACTCTCTGTCCTGTTTGCATAATATTCCTATTCACAGAGAAAAGAAAAACAATAAATAAAAAGCAAATGAACAAAAGATCCAATGCAATTGATCTTTGTGAGCATTTCCCAGAAAAAGCTCATCATTATCTACTTAATAACTGTAGAGCACAGTCTAGAAAGATGTCCAACTTCAGTATAAAACAAAAGAACGTATCCAGGGATCAATACTTTATGTAGTGTACACAAAATCATCATCTTGCCTTCTACAATAATGTTTTAATCTGCTGTTACTTATATCTCCGGTGTTGTCAAATATTTTACCATAATGTAAGTGATACAGTTTAATGTCTTTTTTATTTATTTTTTATATCAGTGTGCTTCTTTGTAGAAAAGACAAAAAGCAAGATTATAAATCATAGAGAAGTGAACAAGAGACAGAAAAAATAAACAATGTTTAGGTTTAGAGAGAGGTCTTTCATATTCAAAATTAAAAATCAAAATTGCTAGCTGGATGTTGGAACCTTCTGTGGCTATTCTTAGTTTGATGAAAATGTAATGGTCTCCCAGTCTCTTGTAGCTATAACACTCTTCAGTGGAGAATGTTGTTCATATTTTCTTTCTCTAACCCACTATAGGTTTGATAATCACTGAATCGCTTTCTGCAATATAACATCTATAATAGAATGCAAATGAAATGATATTGTGCTGACTGACTAGATAAGCACACATGACAATCCATATGGTTGGTGGAATGCTACAGTAACACCCCCAAATAATTACACCATAGATAAATTTGATCCACTACATTCAATTATCCCAAAATAATTTATGATGGGACTATCAATTGCTCATTTAGTCAAAAGAACATATTAATGTTTTTTTCTTACTGAATATGTTCATAAATTAACACTGTAAAAGTACAGAGAATTCACAGCATGGAGAACCTGTTACTGATAAAAACTGATAATACCCAAGTTAAGCTTTCAAGTGGAGTATGTAAAATAGGCACCACAGTGATGCTCACAGACAGCTTCATACATTTATTTTGAGGGAAACACCACCACGACATTTTCTCAAAATTCTGTTTTCATCTGTGGCCCTAATTCCACAATTCAAAGCTGAAGTTTATATGGTATATCTTTGTGAACCCAGATGGAATATAGGGATGTGATGCACTTCAACACACTTTGTTTTCAACATCTGTAAGGTTAGTCCCTCTGAGATTTTGCTTCTGCTTTTCTTTCCTTTAAAATACTTTTACAGGATTCCATGATTTAGAGGAAATAGAAAAAATAAATAATGCTACTTATGGCATTAGTGTAAATCAGACTGCAAGTATAAGAATATAACGCTACTTATGGCATTAATGTAAATCAGACTGCAAGTATAAGAATATTGGAATTTATAGCCTTTTAATTATTTTTAGTTCATTAAATCTTTTCTTTCTGTTCACACTTATTTTTTAACCTCAAAGGAATAAATACATTCCTGTACTAGAATTCCTGATGTTTATTTGAAGACTTCTGAAGCTTATTATTAATAGCAATTGTATCCAAGCAGCTCTGTTTCTGTTACTTGCTGTTAAAGAATATTCAAATTATATATATTAAACTAGGAAGATACACATATAAATCCCAGTTTTTACTCCTATGCAGATAGCTATGGCAGAATAGATTTTCTAAAGCTCCATTTCATCACTATTTATTTTCTCTATTAAAGAAATAGAGTTCCCTGGTATACAAAATATTTTGGAGGAAACTGCTATTGCATCCTTCCAATACAATGTGTGAACAACCAGAACACCAAAGTACATGAACAAAACTTCATGTATGTCTCAAGGTGAGAAATCAGTGGAGGTGCTGTAATCAGGTGGAGTTTCAGATTGCTCTGGAGATTTCCCCAGGTAGTTTCTGCTGTGCCTGGGCTGAGGGACATGCTAGATGTGGTGATTAATCCCCAGGTAGGGACTCAGGCCGTCCTAGGGGCTCCTGCTGCAGAACTGATCCAACTATACATAGATAAGACACTTGCAAATAGTCAGTAGGAGTTTTTCTTGAGAGTGCATCAATGTCCCTGTAGGACAGTCTCTGGTACACTTCCTCTGCATAGTGACTCGTTTGAGATTCCTTCTCCAAGGAAGCCTTACCCTCTTCAAAAGATCCTCATAAATTAGGATTTTTTTTCTTTTTAACCAAATCTCTGTCAGTGTCTGTGTTTAAAAAACACTTTATCCCTGAGTATCTGACACAGCCTTCAACTATGCCTTTTTGTAGAAAATACTAAAAAGAACGGAGATGGAAAACACACACAAACAGCAGAGACAAGACAGTCCTGGTACTGCCTTTCTTTAAGCTAGAACATTCTCCACATTCCTTCCCTCCTGTGCTCAAAGGAGCAACTAATGTTTGAATGAAAGGTAAACAGTGGGCAGCAGATGAAAAAACTGTGAAATTGGACGCAGTCTCCCTTAAAGCTTAAAGGTTTAACGTCATCTTAAGGAAAATATATATATATGTGTGTATATATATATATATATATATTCTTCTTATTCCTTAGTTCTCCAAGGGAAGAATTCGTGTCCATCTGTACGTGGAATTAGCTGATTACTTTGTACTGAACTGTATATAAATAGTATCACTTATTGGGAATAGGCTGCTGCTGTGGCAGGTCTTTGTGATGATTCCTTTAGAGAGATTATATGGATGAAAAATTCGGCAGATACCACAGTAAACTAATCAGCAGAGTTTTCTATAAGAGCTATTTCATATAAAAGACAAGTAAAATAACAAGTATTAGTCCAAGAAAACTAACCGTAAATTCCTGGAATAAGTTATAATTTTACTTGAATCACACTCTAATGTGAAGTTGAAAAATCATACCGCAGTCTTGATAGCTTTCTTGAAGAGAAAGACTGATAAAATCATCTTGTTACAAAATTATCAACTGTTAGATTTATAAAATATTCTTTTTTTTTCTTTGTCAAAGGAATGAAAGGTAATATCTAAGTTTCCACATTTTATTTCTTTAATACTGCAGGGCAGATTGTAGTTTTTTCCACCTAGAAAATCCAACTAAAACTAGTGGATTCGAATGGATACAGTAAGTTCAGAACAGTCTTAGATATGTCATACAAGAACTATGATATTTCCCTTTTCCTGTAAGAAATTTCCAGTCTGTAAAAATGAAGAATGATCCAGAATAAAGCTTGGAGTATTTTTTACTGTTGCAGAACAGTTGGAAGAGCTGGAATTCTATGGTTCTAGTACAGCATATTCTATGAAAAAAAAAAATACAGATGTCAGCCCTATTTGTTCTAAATTTTCTTTGTTAAATTTGAAAAGATGTCATATTGTTCTTGCAGGCAAGGAGCTCCAAAGGAGAAACAAATCTATCTCCATGTCCGAACATCAGAAGCAGCACATGACTGAAGAATGCAGACCTCTTGCTGGGTAGTATGCTTTAGAGCAGTAGTACTGAAAAACAAATTTAAATAAATATTCTCTCTTCTTCCTTTTTTGCCAACTATCCTTTATTTACAATGCTTGGAGTTTTCTGATGAGGTTGTCCCTGTTACTGCTTATTTTAGTTTTTGTCTGCACGTTATAATATAAATATAGTCTAGAACTGGAAAACTCTTTTATAAGTATTTGGTGCAATTTTTGAATCGCATCATTTCTTCGTCACCTTCTGCTAGTCAATCCAGTTACTCTCACTTTTATTATTAAGCACTGCGTATGTGTTGGCACACTCCTTTTGTTCAAAATCCTACTTCCTTCTCTACAGGTTCTTTGTTTAGACTTCTATTTCCTAAACTATACAGGCAAATCTTTCTTTGTAATTCAGACCACAGAACTTGAATCATTTTGTTTGCCCTATGCTGCACTTTTCTATCTCAACAAATGTAGTATATATAGGGAGAGGAATAAAATTGCATGTAATAATAAAAAACAATTCATTTTTTTTAAACCATTATCTGGGGACTGGCATAAAGTGCATTATCAGCAGAGTATTGCTATTCTGAAGACAGTATTGGTTGTGAGCTGAATTCAGGTCTCCTTGACTACAATAAAAGTAAATGGGTTATGATGGACCAAGATGTTATGTTGTACAGGGATTTTCAAGTTAAATTTTGTTTCACAGTCAAATGAACCTGATGGGTTATCGTGGGCATTAGTCTATCTAGGATTTACAGTCACTACAACCCCCTAACAAGAGACTGGATGTCGAGAATCTGCAAACTTGAAGTAGTTCATTGGATATCTGTAGGGGATGACAGCTGGAGCCAGATGCCGTTATTAATAGTGGGCTATAAAGGTGCAATTAAGTCAGGAGAGTTAGAACTGTAAGTTTCTCCTGTCACTTGATCCACATAGGCCCATGGAGTTGAAATTTAAGTTTGTGCTTAATACTAAGCACATTGCTGAATTAGAGTAATTGCAGAATTGCAGAAAATTGTAGCAACTTAGAAGAAAAAAAAAAGGTTGAGGGAATAATACAATGAGATTACCCTGCCACTATTCTTATTTCATTCTCACCCCTTCCTAAATATTGTGATCTTATTATTTCACTAAAATAAGAGGATTTGTGTTGTTGTTGAACACAACCCATAAAACCACAGTGTACAGACTGGATCATCTAGCTTAACCCAGTCTACTAGCTGAACAAATTAAGGACTGAGTTCCAGCATAGATAAATTTGATTCATATGAAATGAATATTGAAATATTGAGTATAACTTTTACTTTTTTTTCTTTCATTTGAAACAACAGTACCATTAGATGGCACTCTGTGTGAAGTTGAAAAAACTTACTTTGCAAGACTATTGCAACTCAAGTATTTAAACAAAGCAGAGTAAAGGAGAAGACAACAAACATGGAACCAAATGAAAAAAAAATCATATTTGTTATATTTTAAGAGTTCATAAAGAGTGTTAAATAATAATGTAATAATTACCCTTAAAAGGAACATTTTGCACCACTTGTAAAGACTTTTTTTGACTGTTGAGATATACATAATTTGTTCCTTTTCTAATTTTAGTTTAAGCTTTCTAAAGGAAATATTAAGACATTAGAAGCATGCAAGTGTCAACATCTAATAAGGCAAGGTAAGTATCTAACAAAATGATCTTTTGATATTATTATTCACTGTCTCGAAAAGCAAGTTACCTCTTGGATAGGCATGATAGTAATATACGTATTTTATCTGAGAGGAGAAGTTTAAAAGATGTTTTTAGAGCTTTTACAGGAGAGCTTGTCTCCCCAGTACTTTGTATGTACCAGTATTTGAGTACCAGGAAAACATCATTTTGAATGCGCATTCTAAAACGGTTTTATTGTTATTATTATTATTACTATTTTTCCAGAAAGAGGTAGACATCCTTTGAAAAATAAGCAAGTAAAAATTCTGAAACTTAGTCTGTTACATTAAAGGAAAATTTTGCTCCTGGAATTCCAGATTACTTTTCACCTGGGTCTCTCATCATGGTTAGCCTGTATGTTCCTTAACACTGAGGCTGTGTAATACTTAAGAAAAGACACATGAAGAAATGCTAAAAAAAATAAAAAATAAAATAATAATAATAATAAACTAAATTTCCCTCAGATAAACCTGTGCAACCATGAATTCAGTGGAGTCCTGTGCAGGTACAGAGGTACACCAATGCAGACTTGAGTAATGGCCTTAGCAAAGAAATTATTCTGAAATGCTTTGTATGCAAAATTAGATTGCCATGGTAAGGCAGTCTTACACTTTGGAGGTTTAAGTCTACTTTCAAGCCGTACTTAATAAGTTGTCATCACCCAGTATTCCAAAATGTAATAACAGCTGAAGGTTTAATCTCTAGACACCTCTATCCCAAGTAAAGCATCAAATATATTGTAAGCAAATGCTAAATTAGACTTTTTATCATGAACACTAGCTAATATGCTTCTCTGCTCTGTGTTGTAAAGAAGAGCAAATGAAAGTTAAATGTCTGGAAATGTCCTCCAGAATGCATCTGGGGAGAAAGATTTTCTCATCATTCTTCTGCTGCCTCAAGCGTGTGAAGGTAAGTTATTCTAAAATAATATTTTGGAGGCTCTCCAGATTTTTAGAGGCAAATTGTCAAGTGATTTCTGTCGCATGGACTTTCCTGCACTGAAGGCCTCCTCAGTTTTGGTAATTCATGCTTGGAAACATATAAAGTCTCCTAAACATAGATGAGGAAATACTTAACTTGAGAATAGGACTGGTATTTAGTGACAACATGAAGTATAGCTTTACAAATCAATAGTATTGGAAGATCAATTGGTGTTTCAAAACTGGTCCCTGCATTTTATAATGTATTTCTATCACCACCACTGTTTGTAAATGTTACTTTCTTCTCCTTTCCTCTCCTCTCTGTATACTGCCACAAGAAATCCTCTTTTACAGGAATGAGTTCAGGAATGAGTTTTTTTTTCTCTTTATACATTCAGCCACAGATTGGAAGCTACTCTTACTTTTTTTTCTTTTTTTCTTTTTTTTTTTTTTTTAATGCAGCTTTCACATGCATTTACCTGCACTGTAGAGAGTTTTGTAATTAATTTTCCCACCATTTGGGGGTTTTAGGCTACAGCCAAGCCTATCTGTAAGTCATTCCCAGAAAATCCAGTTGAGCTTTGAGGCCTACTGCTGTAATCCTGCCCCAAGCAAATAGGATAGTAAAGCAATCTAACTAAATAAAGGGAAATAAAATTTAAAGAGCAATTAAAAAAGTCATAATTTTCAAACATTCACCTCACTGAATTGCTTCCTACATCTTGATTACAATCTAACAAAACACAACCTCTCAGAGACTGATTTTTCCAAACAAGTGTCACTAAAATAGTTATTTATTTCCAAAAGTCTCTTTAACATCTTCTGTACATACCTCTTCTTGTTACCAACTGTTACCAAGCAGCTGTTACCAGCTGTAAAAGATTTCCTTAGAAGTAATTTTTCATCAACTATTTGTCTCTTTTTTTATCAGTTATCCTTTCAGTCAATTAAACTAGACCAATATTGTCAGTTCAGCAGTTGTTCCAACAGCCAAATCTACAAAAAGCTTTTGATTTAAATTTCTGTATGGAATTTCAGAGTTTTCTTTGAAATAAGGCCTGTAGTCCCTAAACATATATAGTTATTTATTTGATGCTGCATCAATATTTATCAATAGGTGAGTGAAGTAATCGAACTTCAGTCTAATGCTTTGAATACACTCTTTGTGTGAAAAAAAAAAGTGAAATATCAATATTTTTCAAGATAAAATAGAAAGCAACACCTAAAACAATGTGGGTTCCTATATTTTTTAATGATACCATTCATGAATACAAAGATAAATACAAAAAAAAAAAAAAAGGAAAGAGAAGAAAATGTGACTCTGATCTGGTTCTGTGTGCCAGAATACAAAATGACACATTGAATCTCATTTTGAATGGAAAATTTGATGTTTCCCATGGAAGTTCACCTAAATGAGAAAACACAGAAAGCTAGAATGCTTTGGCCACATATTCACAACAAAAGATCACAATCCTGTTGGCTGTGAAAAGAAAGAAAACAGCAGGAATTCAGCTTGCTGCAAATTTCCATGAAAGTGTAGCAAAAAGTGATGCTGACTTTCATGGAATATCTTACAGAGGAAAACCAGGCATCTTTACAATTGCAGTGCCAGGCAAAGGCCCAACTATGAAACCCTGGGAAAATATTTTTGCTGTTGCCTATCCTCATAGGTCTGACACAATTCAGATCCAGTTGTTTTTGTACATGATAATTGGTATCTATCTCTTTACCTTATCCTTTGCCTTCCACAGGCGGAGCTGGACAGGCCGAACATCACAGTCCCCATGCCCCAGGTTCATTTCTAATTACTTCCTGGTACTTCCAAATATTTTATTTTTTGCTTTTCTTCCACTTTCTGTATTTAACACTTCTTAACTAGCTCCTCTTTTCCATGCTGATATTAGGAGGTCATGAACATGCTAAACAAACCACTCTAGTTCTTCAGAAAAAGGGCAAGTGTTTATTATACGTAATTGTGTATAGGGAGCTATGAGCTGACAAGCTGTCTAGGGATGTCACAAAATTTTATACCTGCAATACACAGGCATCCAAATGCTATAGCTTTCTACTACATACCATGAAAACAGTGGCCATAACAGTGAGTTATCAGTTTTAAGATAAATACACCTCATCATCTCTCTCATACTCCTAAAGGGAGTTATCAGAGAATTGTCAAGATATGACAGCATTTACTGCCTAATGATTCTTTCTTAGGAAGACAGCATTATTATTATTATTATTATTATTACATAACAGTAGGTATTATTCTGTTGTTATTATTTCTGTTTACCTGTAGTACTTTTGACTAGACTTTCTCAAGAAGATTTTATTTCATAACAAAGGTCAACGCTTTGAATTTGCTTTCATTTTGTTTCATAAAACAAATAAACCAAAAAAAAATCACTGCACATCCATATGATCAAGTGAGCCACTAATGACTTTGATTACCATGCCAGGTAACTTCCCATCTAATTCCTGCAATATTCCATGCACCTTCGTTTTCTTAGACTGGTACAAAAAGTTGTGACACGGATAACAGTAGCATGAGCTCTGTAATGGTGTTATTGGAAAAGAGCATAAATGCAGCTTTCTTCTGCTGCTCTCTCTCCTCCAAAATATTTTTGGTGTATTCTAATTATCCATCCAGCTGGGAGGAATATTGATTATGTTTGGTTGATCAACCAAGAGGTACGTACACCCTGAATGACTGAACAGCAGGCATACCTGGACTGCCTGACTAGCCAGCCGAGTCAAGCTGCTGAATAGTCCAAATAGCACATATGGTCTCTTAGCCATTAGTGGGTCCAAAAATTACTTTATGGATGGATACAGTTTATAAGGAATGTAACACACACTATACCTCCACCTAATAAGTAGAGCGATGGAAACAGATGTTAAGGGACTTAGTCAGGGAAACAGAGGGAGAAGAAAACAAAAATCTTATTCTCTGTCTATATTAAAATTTAGCACAGCTCATGAGGAACAGATCTATAGAGCAAAGCAGATGGTACTGAAGATCCAATATCCTACTTCTGCATTTCAGGGGGGTTCTTCAGATTAGCTCTTGTCCAGTCCTATGAGATGGATGCTCATTAATGCCAGCAATGCATGAAGTGTGCTTCTAGAGTGCATCTTCAGCTTCAGCTTCATCTAGGAGGAATGCAGCTTGTGAGCTCCAAACCTGCTCTGTGGCTACTAAAATCCAGGAACTGGAAGCAATTCGTATATTTGATTTGAAACTGCATACTTATCCTAAGCTAACCATAAATGAATTCTTAGATATCAAGAACTGCTTGCGCCTTTTTGTCTGTTTTTCCAGTGCTCCTTGTTTGTAAAATCACGGTGTGTTCAGTGTTGTTGAGTATTTAGGATACGTCTTGACTAATACTTTTTTTTTTTTTGGGCAGGTGGGACGGAGCAGAAAGGAAGAGCAGGGTAAACCTATTAAGAAATCATTCAGATCATACAAACTGAAAAATCAATTACTAAGATATCTATAAGTCTTAAAAGTCTAATTATTCCTTCAGACATTGTAGATCCAGGCTGAGGAAAGAGTGACTAAAGGTTATTTAGTATCCTGACTATTCATCTCCTCATATATGGAGTCCAAAATGTATAGATATCCTTTAAACTTGTTATATTTTTTTTTCCTCACACAATATTAGTGTTCCTTCTCACACAGACCAAATTTTGCTGGTTAGTTTTAGAACTCACAAAAATATTTGACAATCAGATGATCTGAGGTTATCTGAAGACAGTTCAACCCTAAATTATTTTAAATATTGTGACAGTTCAGGAAGACAAAAGTGAGTGTGGTGGGAAATGGTGGCCAGACATGTTTTATCACAGCAGAAGCACTACTTTTTTATTTTAGAAAATAAACAAATTTTCATGTCAGCATGTTTGAAAGTTCCACTGAATCACCCCTGACATGAATAGCACAAGCCAGCTCAGTGCTGTGGAACTGTAATCCCTGCAATATTTTGCAAGAGCAATGGAAGCAAGCTCTAAAAGGGTCTCCTAGGACACCAGGACAGGATTCATAAACCATCCCCAAGATTTCAGAGAGGAGCAGCGAGAGCTTCATGAAGATTTGCAGCCCAGGAGGGTTTTTAAAAATTTATTTGTATTTAACAATGCAAGAGTACATAGGTTCAGAAATTTTAACAAGGCAATAGTTAAAACCATTTAACACTTGCTAATAAAGTTAAATATGGAATCTGTTTTTCCTTCATTTGTAATGAACAATCGAAATTTCTTCTGAGTTTTATGGGATGAAACTCACCATCAACACAAAACCAGGAATATATGATCGTACAAGATCTCTTAAAACAAAACAAAACAAAAGCACCACCCTGTTAAGTGTACCTCAAAATGATACAGTGTTAAGTGACTGTTTTCTGTGTGAAAGAAAGAATATAATGGAAGCAGAAATATCATTCTTTAATCCAATCCTATTCCTCTATTCACATCTTTCAGAATATAATATCAGACTGAGCTGTAAAAAATTAACTGTGTTTAAAATGATTGCCTTGAAAGACACTAAACATAAGATTTGAGACCTAAGATACAGAGTGGAACAAAAGTTTTATTATTTTCTTTTGTTGAAAATAGTTCTTTTCATAAACAAAAGGATCTTAGTAAAGTGGACATAGTTCCAATATGACATTTTCTAAATATGTTCAATTTTTAAAGCCAAAATTATTTTGAAATTTTAACTGATAAATGTGGGTCATAAAAATCAAGCTAAGCCCTTCCGATCAATGCATCCCAAATGCTTTATTCAAATATTTGGTCTAAATATTCACAAATATTTCTCCTAGTTTGCAACAGATATTTTTGTCAACTTTAGCATTTTTGTGAGTAGGTAGCTATTTTCTGTGATGCTCTAATTTAGACTCTATGAGAGTTTCAAGAGCTGAGCAGATCTCAGTATCTATATTGATCTTTCTATGTAATGTACTTACTTAACTGTGCTTACCACTGTGGTATTGGAATTTTTTATACACTGTGAGTAAACATATTAAAGAATATTTATATATTTCTCTACATGCCGAGCCAAGGAACTGCTCTTAAATATTTTTTTCTACCTTGGATTTTAAATAATAAAACAAATTTATGCTAAAAGTGAAGAACGAGGTAAAAATTTTAAGTTCCAGCTTTAAAGCAGAATTTTAAAAGATTTACTATGTTTGTAATCTTGTCTGGGAGTGAGAAGACCATTATTTGTCATGAAAGACGTAGTCCATCAATGGAAAATCTCAGCCTTAGAACTGATGGTCCATTTCTCTTCAGCTAATTAGCAGTTGTAGGAAGGAGTTGTAGGACTTTAGGTATTTAGATATTTAGTGATATTTTACAAGTAGTTTGCACAAGCTGCATGGATGAATTTGAAAGCAGAGTCCTTGAATTAAAACAGGTACGCATGACACAGAGCTAGGGAGCATGAGATGCTCACAGCAGCTTGTATTATTGATTAAGCACACTGACATATTTTGAATGAGCTGCTGCATATTTTCGGTGGAATGTTACACCTTTGTAACAGGTACCACTGATATTAAAGCCAAAAAAGGCTGCTTGTGCTGTAGGGCAAACCACATGAAAGAAAAGACTGCAAAATTAGCCAATGGTAGTCCTTTAAGAAACATAAACTTGAAAAACAAAACAAAACAACAAACTCAAGTCCTTTTGAAAAGAGTCTTAAGATGTTTTTATTTTGCTGATAGAAAAATAGATTCTATTCTAGCTTGTGTAAACTGCAGAAAAAAAGTCAAACTAAAAAATCCCAGAAAAAACCCAAACAAAAAAGTCAAAACAGACTTGCCCTGAATTTGTCCTTCTCAACCTGAGCTCATTTTTACTGCTAACTGCTGCTTGAAGAAGATGTAGATTTTGCAGTTACAGCGTGGGGGCAGCTGATGAAATTATAGAAATAGATTTAGACACCTAAGAGTAAAATGTAAAATATTTACAGATACGCTTCTGGAAAGATGTTAACAGAAGAGGAAGAATAAAATATAAAGAAAGAATATTCATTTAATTTTTTGTTGTGTTTATTCAGTTAGTAGCTGATAAACAAATTTACATTAGGAAAATGAATTACTCAAATTTATTCTTTTCTAACAGCAAAAATATCTCCTGCTATTCATTTTCCATAGAGCAAATCTATAAGTCTGAAATTATAAAAAGGATTTTTTTTTATGCAAGGAGAGAGATTATTTACACCTAGAAATTTAGCATAGCAAAACTTCGTATCCATCCTAAAAGTCAGTTAATGACAAAGATAAGAAAATTCATTCCATTCTGTTGTATCTGTATTAGAACAGGAGGTATCACCATATGGAGATGCCTACTCCTGTCTATTGGATGTAGGAGGAAAAGGGAAAAAAAAATTAGATTACATGTCTACTAATATAGCAACAGCAGAATGAACCTGGATACTTTTTTTTTTTGTAAAAAAAAAAAACAAAAAAAAAACAGGAGAATGCACAGATATTATTTATAGATAACCTTAACCATTAGTATAGTCTCCCTGTTGCAAAGATACCAAAATAAAATATATATATATATAAAAACCAAATATATTGGATTATTATATTTTATTATTATTGGATTGGTTTATATATATAATCATATATATATTGGATTGGTTTATACATATAAACCAAAATAAAATTTATATATAATCCTAGTATCTCTAGAGTAAACTGCAGAACGCTGTATGAACACAGTGCTGTGGTCCTGTACCCACAGGCACACACTATGTTTTTTTTTTTTTTCCTAGCAGGGATGACCAAGAGTAGGCACAGACATTCTTATGGTTATTGAAATAAAGCTGGTAGTACACACTTTCAATCATAGATATGTATAATTAGGCATCTACATTCATAATTTAGAAAAAATATATATGTGACTTTGTTTTCAAATATCCAGAGGAAATTAAATTTCAAGTGACATAATGATGTTAAGTGTTTGTTTCTAGATAGGCACACAAATACTCACACAAATACTTTTTTTTTTTCTGAAGACTTTTTTTTCCAGCTGCAGAACTATAATAACATAAATAACTATGATGTCTTCCCTGATCATACATAGTACTATACATCAGATAAATTTGAAGTTTGGAATTTCTTGAATTAATATTAACAGGTATGTAAAAATCACTTTGAATCTTATTTATGAGATGTTAGTTAGAAAAGGGAGATCCAGAAGGTGGCAGAACGTGGAGATTTGGACTATTTGATAAACTCTTCCTAAGAGTTATCCTGCAAAAGATCCTGATCCTGATCTCTAGAAATTTCCCAAATTCAACAATAAAAAGTTAGACACACGGCAAGATTATCATTGTCACAGTCTGTATAATCTGCTTCCCAGTTAGTTACATTTAATAGGTAGCAACATCTAAGAGTAGTATTGTGTGTCTGGTTCTTATCAGAAGATAGCTAACTGAACTGAAATAGAAGGCAGACAAAAAGTAAGATTTAATTAAATTTAATTATATGAATTTATTTAGTATTGTGTATTATTTATAATTTGGATAGGAATTCATAGGAGTTTGGATGATTCAAAAAATTATATTTATATAATTCCTAGTACAACAGGTTTATAGACAAAATAGTTCACACTTTTAGATTCATTTTTTAAAACTTACGTCGTTTCTATTTGTGTGTTAATTTTAATCATTCCTACCATTTAAAAAAATGATAGGAACATGACATGCTTTTTGAGAGGGATTTACTTCCTTTCAATAAATGTAGGTTTAAAAAGAACAGAAGAAATGGTATTAATGTGAACTTGAGAAAGAATGGAGAGCAGAGTTTTTGATTCTTAAAGTCCGTTTCTCTATTGTTTTTATTTGTATAAATTGACAGTAATAGTCATTGCAAAGGTTGCAGTCATGAGCGGAGAGAATTTGATTCAGCTGCTGCTAGTCTTTTGCAAACATAGATCTGCTAATTGAAAAGCTAATTAGGATGATAGAGTGATGAGAAGCACATTGGGCAGAAGGGCATAAAACCCATGAAACACCTATTAGAAACCACCTGGTATCCTTTGAAGCTAAAAGACTTGCCTGGATAAAAGCTGTGATGCTAATATTATCTCTCAGGCTGTTGGCCATTTGTTTTAATGGCAGAAACCTCAACAACAGCGAGTGGAAATTGAACACTTGGAAGAATAGCCCAGAATAACCAAGCATAGCTTTGATTCGTCGGTGTTGAAGTTCATGAAAACATTGAAAAAATAGGAAAATGGGAGGCAGGATGAAAAGATAATAAAAGCAAGGATAGAGAAGTCATCAAACAATAATTCTTCTACTCCACAGTTAATATTTTGGTGAGATGCTCGTTTGTATTTAAATCATGGGAAGGGCAGCTGAGCAAGGATTGGAAATACCTACCTTTTTTATTCAGACACTTGTGAAATTTCATCCCAGGTTACAGTGGAAGTCTGTGCCAATACAAGACCAGCTCCAGATTCTCTAATACGCCTCTCACAGCATGCCACTTATTATGTAGATAGTAGTCTACATAATCCTGCAGTACTATATATGAGAGAAAGAGTAGAAACGAATGTCAAGTTTTCCTGTATCCTTAATGGATGTAAAAGAAGAGTTCATAATTTAGAGGCTAAAATAACCCATCGTAAATGTTTATTTCAATATAGTACAATATAATATTTTATTTTTACATGTTTTAAGTCCAATATAATTAAAAGGGGAAAAAGCAAAATTATAGCTATAGTATTAGAAGGCTAAATTCTACATTTAATATCTGAGCTGAAGCCTGAGTACTAGTTTTTGGTGTAGCTTTCTGAATTTTCATTTGAAAGTTTCTCCTGACTATCGACTCTGGGGAAAAAAAAAAATCAGTTAAATCTCCTAACAAGCTCAAAATCTTTGTTTTCACAGAGCTGTTAACGCTACTTAGACATACCCTGCCACAAGAAGAATCACATAGCCATTGTAAATATTCTTATAAAGCCACAAATGTCCTTCATTTCTATCTATCTGTCACAAATTAAGCAGATATATTCTGAGCATTTTCATTTCTGTGAAAAATTATTTTTTTTTCCCTTCACAAGAAAATATTTTCCAGAAATAATTACAATGTTATGCTAAAAAAGGATAAATTATATGACATCTTAGATAAATGTTATGATAAAAATATAGCTAAATATATATGAAAAAAATCAATTAAAATACATGGTGTATTATTTTATATGTATATTCATGTAGGATCTATAAACTGAAGAACATTACATTTTGATATGTCATTTGACACAGATCTCACTTGTACAACTATAAACTGGTAGTAACACAATAGGATTTACTGGAATTACAAAATAGAAAACAGATAGCATAAGCTAAGTTAGAATCAAACCTTAAATTCAGTGTTTTCTGGTTTAATTTTCTACCATTCATCAATACTCCGTCTTGTAGCAACACAGTTTCTCTGCACTGGACATTGCTAGAGTAATTGTGAGGTGCAGTCAGTTTACTTGAAAAAGGCAGCCCAATTAAACACAAGATATTTTAACATCCTGTAATTTCTTAATGATATCTATTATTATCCCAGTTATAAATTATGGAATCAAGGAATATGTATCCAGGTACGTTGGCCCTAACTGCAGGTCACTTTTTAATCGCTATGATTTTATTGCTATGTTTCAAAACATATCCTCTTCCAAGTAAACATGTGATGAGTTCTAGACAACACTGTCTGCCTGAGCAATGTTCTTGAAATCATAGAATCATTATGGTCGGAAAAGGCCTTCAGCAGAACACCTTCATCAAAAGACCTTCTCGATCAAAAGATCAATAAATCCAACTGTAAGCCATTCAACAACATGGCTGTTAAACCACGTCCCTAAGCAC
This sequence comes from Tinamus guttatus, assembly GCF_000705375.1. Next base: position 276,836 of record NW_010578251.1, read on the forward strand.
TTTGATAAATTTTGTGCATGCATCTGCTCTCACTTTTCCTGGTCTTCCCAGATTTTTGTGAAAAATACTGAACTTCCTGAACTGGGCTTGATTTTTTTCAGGTCTGCTCGATGTATCTATGGAGCAGCTGATACAGACCCAACTGATCTTGCTCAGAATTGTTTTTCTCCCCCAGCCTGTATTGCCAAGTATGGAGAAAGTCCTTCAGGCCAAACAGGTGAAATTTCACTATTGTACTTTCATACAAAGCAGTTTTAAAAGTTCAATGGCAAAATGAGCCCAAATTGTCCTTTGGAAGCTGAAATCATTTCTTTTAGAGATATGAAGCTTGATGAAATGAATTTGGGGGAAACGCTTGAATTCTTAGTCCTTTTGAAAGAATTGATCTGCTTAATTGAGATACATTAAAAATGCTTGATGTACAATTATCTTATTTTCCTTCTACAAATTTCCAGAGGATGTTTGAGAGCTGAGCTAAAGAAATATATCATGGATGTACAAGGAGGAAAGAAAATAGCTGTTTAAACTTACCAATAAAAGATCATGACAATCTCATTTTCTAACTAAGATTTTATTTTTTTAGCGTAAAGAATTTCATGGCCTTTCATATGATATAATGATATGCTTAGGATTAATATAAACTTTTCGATTGAGCACTTTTCCAGGAACATCTTTTATTCTATTCTTGATATAGGCACAGAGTGCCAAAGTCTAATGAAATTTGATTGATCTTTGATTAAGTTAATTGTATAGGGCTTAAAAATGCTATCCTGGATAAGAGACAAGGATCTGTTGTCTTCAATGACATCAAAACATTTGACATATTTGTTCAGAGTAACTGAAAAAGAAATGAAAAAGAGGAAAAATGTTTGCAAGCTCATTCTGTAGAGAGAATGTGAAATTTGGGTTCTTTTTTGGAGGTGGCTAGTCTCTAAATAAAATTAAGTCTAAAACATTCAATTGTTAAACAACACATCTGCTGAGCTCTGTTCAGTGATGCCAGAGGACAGAAGACCAGCACCAGAAGACAGATAAAAAACTTAAATTTAGGCATCATGTTTCATAATCTTCGACTCTTTTTGTCAAAAGTGCTGAATTTTTAGGGCTATGGTAGTAAGATCAGCTTGCTCACCTGAACACTCACCTTGCTATTTAATAAATTACTTAATAAATCAGTAAATTTTATCACAGTTTTATTCTTTTAGATAGCCAATAAGTAGCTATATATGAGTAGTTGTGAGCAAGTAACAAGCTAAAGTTGGCACAGGTGAAAATGTATGAAAATTGGCAATGAATGCAATTATGTAGAAAACTGAAAAAACAAGATTTCTGGTCACTAGTATTCTGAAACAGTCCGTCAGTATAATAAAGGGAAAAGAATCCTAACTCCTTTTAAGAAAAGATTGACCAGTCTGTTTAAAGCCATATTGGACACACGTCACCAAAAATTACTCTCATTCTAGAATTTCTTTCTTAATGTTTTTGTCCAAAATATCAAATTTATTACAGTTTCCTGAAAAAAAAAGACCTTTCTGTTATTATTTCAAAATCTGTTTTTAGCCAACAGCTAGTATCATATCTGTCCTATCGTAGTATTTTTCTATCAGGATAGAACAGTAATACTATACTGTAACTTCTAAGTTAAAGCTGTGTGATTGATGCCGCAGAAAGGTCCCTTTGGGATATGTCTTCCAGGGGAAGGTTACGTACTTTATGAATGCAGTGTTCCCCAGCCATGGCTGTGCTTCATTGCAGCGACTGGAGAGTTCCTGAGATGTAAGCATTTTATCCAAAGACGACTTTGCTCTGCTTCCAGTCCAATGCAGGTCAATGATTGAATAAGGCAGCAATTACACAGGAGGTTTCAGGTTGTCCTGCCACTTTTGAGGATGCATTTGCTGTAAGCAATTACAGTCATCAGAGATTACAATTTTCACTTTGCTTTTCACAGGTAGGTATGACATTGCTGTTTGGAGAAGGTAGTCTCTGAATATTGAATGAGAAATATTCCCCAAACCTTTTTTTTTTTTCCTCATCAAGCTACAGGGAAGCTGAAAGAAAGCCATATCCCTGTCAACAACCAAGACTTTGTTTTTGCAGCCTGATAGGAAAATTTTATCCTTACATAATTTATCTGATGAAGGAAGAGCAGAAAACAGTGCATAATATGGCTTATGGCATGGTCATAATTTCTGCCAATGTGCATTCTTTTGTTATGTGGCAATGGTATTGCATTTTCAAGTTAAAGCAAAAAAGGTGAAAGTTCAATTTTAAATAAGATTAAGAAATATGTTATTTAGATTTGTTGTTCTGAAGGAATACGTTTTATCATTCATTGTCCTTGCATATTTTTTTTTACTGTATCATTTTATAAGCTTTAAAAAGGTCCATGACACAACATAGGCATTAAATATCAGTATGTTTGGTAAGAAAAGAGGTTACTGAACAGGTGAAATGGTAATTAGAGCGTATAAGAAATGTGAGAGAATGCAATCAGTACTTCAAGCAGAGGTTAGTTTTGTAATTAGTCCCAAGCAGCCTCTTTCTTACATGAATAACTTTCCAATGTGCCTGTGCAAAGCCAAACAGAACTAGTGAAAGACACACATGCTCCCAAGCCCCTCATCTCAATGCTCAGTTCTGCTCCTTTGGCCTGTAATGCCCGCTGATACATTACAACTACTCGGGAAAAAAAAATATATATATATACATATATATATATATATATGTATACACACACACCCATATATATATATCTGACTGTAAACTGAGGATAAATCTCATTATTAGCTCTCTACTCATCTGTAGGCTCTCGTGGGAGCAATGATTTTAATCACTGAGGCAGGAGGAAATGATCTTTTTGTAACATGAATATTATATATTTAAAACTGAAGTTCACATGCTATCTGGAATGGGTGGTGAGGAGCAGTAGCAGGGGCCTTTCTAGAGACTGCAGCTCATCATTTAGAAGAAACTAGAATCTAAGGGCACAAAAGTGAAAACACACACAAAAAAGGGCTTTTTTAATGATGTTTTTTAATTGCACAGAATTTTGATACAAATGTACTTTTTATTCTGGTAATGATTGACTTTTACTTGTTTTAAAAATCTTTTCCTGTTCTGACACATATTATTTTGGTATAATAACAGACATTGAGTACATCAGTCTTTGGACACCAGGAGTGAATGCATACCTGTTCAAGTACTCCTGGTTTCCTTAACAACTCAGAGAGCTCTGTGCAAGAAGGGGATTTCTACTCAAATGTTGCAATATGATAGTCTATGGGAAGAAAGGCTGAAAAGGAATACAGTTAGCCATAGGTTTATTTCTTAAAGCTGTCTGAAATTGAAATCTGCTAATGGGCAACCAGATCAGAAAGTCCAGATGAGAAGCATTCAGTGAACGCCACTGTGGTATGTGTATAGGTAAACTTGAGCATACATGTTCACTAGGACACTGTGAAAGTGGTAACCACTTAATTTGTCACAGTCAAGATTATCTGTTCAGTCCTTCTCTTGATGTGCACGACAGAGATGGGAGGAGGATGGAAGCTGAAAAGTTTCATTTACCACTTTGTGTCTGCAGTAGCCTTGCAGATAACTCTCCCTCAAAATTTAAATGAACTCTTACTTTTTGTAACTACTTTCAGTTATTAGTTTCTGCTCATGTACCATCACGCACATCCACCTTGTCCTACCTAAATTGCTAATTAATATTAGAAATGTATGAGTCATTCATTATTGACCGTGCTTCACATTACTTTTAAGTGTTTGCCCAGTTTTAACTGTACATATTTCTTTTGATTAAATCTCTGAAAAAATAATAAGAAATAAGTCCGACAGAAATATTTCTGATTAACAAAAGGCAGCCTCATGAAGGACAAACACTTGGGGTTAATAGGATTTTGACTGTTTGGATTGAATGAGAAGGTCTCTAAAGTAATTCTTAGTAATTCAGTCTGGATGGTTGGAGGGTGCTTTTTGAACAGTTAGACTTTGATTTTGTATTGTCTCATTCTTATGAATTCATTTTGTACTTCATATTATAAAAAAGACCAGACTCACTAGGCCTGAAATGTACCCACTTTCATTGCTAAAACAAGTTGTATAATAGTAAGTGTAATAGAAGCCTAACACAATAAACATGTGTACAGACAAAAAGCAAATTCACAGGACTGATGATGAATGTTAATAAAAAGAGCGAGACTGAAACATAGCCAAGATAATATTGGGGAAAAAAAAAGAATTTTCAAAGAAAATTCTGTTCCGATCTCTTCATGATCTTTTGTCATATATCTCCTTGGACAGAAGCATTTTCTTTCTTGGACTTTACACTTGCAGTATAGGATTTTACTTTTCTACCGTTAGTGCTAAATAAAAACTAAAATGACTCATCTTGCAATAATTTCTAGGTAATCAAGGAGAAGCACCTAAGTGTCTTAAATCTGTGTCAACCACCAAGTCATCCAAAGTCCCAATCAGATCTGATGCTATTTGTGAATAGCTATTAGGCAGATTTATAAAATAAACATTGGTGAAGTATTGTCACATTATTCATGTAAATAGATTTAGATCTGCAATACCAGATAGTCTCGTTCACATTTACATAAAAAGATAACACATAATTCAAAGTATAAAATAGTTTAATTTTCCACTGGGTTCAATCTGATGGTCTATGTTTGGATAAATGTAGGGCACAAATCAAAATTCAAGGGCAGTGAACTGTCGTAAATCAAACATTAGGAAGTTCAGAGAGTTTCACATGCCTCAGAATATCATGTAGTGTACAATGTTTTCAGCTACTGCTGGCATTTCAACGGTGTCTAATAATATTAATTATATTCGTAGTGGCCAATAACAGTGGATCAGATGATAGTAAATAGAAAAGAGCCAAGATGCATTGGGCACTGACATCACAATGTTGTGTTTTAAGATAAATAGCCATTAGTATATATGAGAAAAGAGATATTATAGTAAGAATGGTAGATTCTGCTTTCCGGACAAGCAAATCTAGAATATTTGCATTTTTGTTAACGCAGTCCTTTACATTCACATCAAGACAGAAAATGGGATATTAGTCCAGAGATATTAACTGAAAGAAGAAATAAAAAGTACATATGCCCCAAAGCAGGAACAGACAATATTTATGAAGAAAGACAGTGAAATACTAATTGAGGAATGAAATAAAAAATAGTTAATCAGATTGAATGTTCAGAATATAAAACATAGAGTAGGAACAGAGAGAGAGAGAAGACAGTTTAATAACCAGATATTTTATAAGAGCAAAAAAAGAAAAATAATCCAAGGTAAAGAGTCAGCAAACTTAAATGTTCTAAATAAATAAATACAGTAGTATAAGAGTGTGAGGGGAAAGAAAACATTTATAGGTCATATATTGTATGTGAATTAAAACAGATAGATAGCTTTATGGCATTCATATGGTCTGCAAGGTAACGCAACACACAGTATGTCATTTAAAGTTCTTATCATTTATTTTAAAAAGGATGTCATAAAAATATGGAAGTCATAAAGAGGTCAATGTGAAATATGTTGGAAACTAAAAAAATTCCAAAAGCCTAGAAAAGGGTAGGCCTAACCTTACAACAGGAGTAAAACAGAAAACCTCACTGAGAGAGACAAGATACTGAAAAAGATGAATACCATGTGGGCATTCATGTTAATATACTATGAAAAGCTTAAGAAATACTTTTGTTCTTATGAGTTTTTAAATTTAAAAATGTAAATAATTTTTTATTGCGAAAATTCTAACAGATACTTGTGTTTAGGGATGAAACCTATTGTTTATTACTGTCCCTATAAATTCAAAAAATTGTCATTAATTATTTTTATCAAATGAAAATGTGAATGTTCTCTACTGGAAGGCTTCTTATGGGGAGATGAGAAATGTTTCAGGGGAAGGGTAGGGTAACATCAATTGTGCAAGGGCTTCTGGAAAGTAAAGAAAAAAACAAAGGTTTTACTTGAGAATCCCTGGCTTTTTTTTTTCTGCAGGAAAATGTACATTTATTTGGAGTATAAAAATAGAAGCATTTGATTCTCCATTGACTTGCACTTTGTGCGCCTGATTAATCTCTGCATTCATTCAAATACTTATTGATCAGGTACATATTGATCAGATCTCCTCTCAGTCTTCTCTTCTCCAGGCTAAACAGGCCCACCTCACTTAGTCTTTCCTCATAAGATAGATGCTGCAGTTCCTTAATCATCTTTGGTGCTCTATGCTAGACCCTTTCTAGAAGCTCCACGAAAGATATAATAGCTCATCTTCTGCTTAAGAAGAAGGCTAAGGTGGGTTTTATTGGGAAGGGAGATTCTAAAGTCAGCTGTCCAATGGGAGGATTTTAGTTATCATGTCCTTGGAACCATCTTGGACATACACAGTGAAAATATAAAAAAATGATAGGCACAAGTTGCAATATGAGATGTTCCAGATAATAGGTAAAATAATAATAATAATAAAAAGATATGACAACTCTTGAAAGATGTAGTGTGCGAGAATTTACTAAATTTGACATATAAAAAACTGTCAGATGCTGCCCAGTGCTGTCCTAGAAAAAGATCTGTGCCAAAATCTATATTACTAATCATATCAAGCATAAACAAAGTAGTTATTGACAACTTTTTGTAGTGGGAAAACACAACATGTAACAGAATACTACATGATCCCTATCAAGTTTATAAGTATCTGGGACACTGAAACTGAAAGATAGATTTTCAAAAATGTGGTCTTCTAGAACCTCAGAAGCCCAAGAAAATTGAAAAGCTTTGAATATAGGGCTAGGGTTGCATGTACCTCCTGAAACTTGTGTTGGGTGGATTTGAATCAAGCTCCTTTCTTGAGCTGAACTCTTAATAACTTGCCAGAAGTGAGCAGAAAGTTGGCAGAGTCGAAAATTTAAAGCTCTGAGTACTTGAAATCCAGAACTGCACCTCAGACTAGAAAGCATGAATAAATAGCCCATTGCACATGTGGGAAATAATACCTCATAATACCTGAGTTAATTTTTTTCAACCTAAGACTATCCTCTTAAACAGATTCACCAAATGAACCAAATTAAAGATTGTTACTACAAAAATCTTTCACTACTCTGAATGCATATTTTATAGTAAAAATAAAAAATATTTTTTCATTACCGAATACCTTTAAAAATTGTTGCTCGATTGGCAAAACTTTACTAAAAATTGCTATTATTAAGAGTTTGAATATGCTGAAAGTTTACAGTAGCATACTTAGAATCAATGATATTTCACAGAATCACAGAATGGCTGAGATTGGAAGGGAGCTTTAGAGATCATCCAGTCCAAACCTCTGCTCAAGCACAGACTCCTAGAGAATGTGGCACAGAGTCACATCCAGGCAGATTTTGAAGATCTCCAGATCATAGAAAATGAGATGGAGTATATTCCAGCAGATAAGGCTGAATTAGCAGCTTTCTCATTATCCTGATACGCGAATCAGCTTGTTTAAGTTTTTTTTTCTGTGTATTTGATTTTTGAAACTTTGAACATTTTGTCCATCTTTTCTAACTCAACTATACCCTGTTCTGAACAAAGACACCAGATTATGATTTGTTATTATTGTTTCTAGTGCTCCATTAGTTGGAACCTCTAAATAATTATATAATAAAAATTAGCAAATGACATAAGTAATGTTAGTCTCAGATATTTTGTAAGCCTTTGCACATAATCTTGTCCTCATGTAAATGTAGCACATTACAATTCCACTCTGCTGCAAGAATCTCTGATTTATATCACTGAATTATATGAAATATTTAGCCCCCCAAAATAACAATATTTAATTGACTGTAGAAACTGTTCTTAGTGCCTTGAGGTCTCATTTTCTTGTCTCAGAAGTTATACAAGCACATAGCAACAGACTACATACACTGAGAAAACAAGACTTTCAACCATAGCAGTGAAATATTTCAGATTAAAAACATTGATAGTGATGTATGAAGATCATCATAATTCTTAAGAGTGATTTTTTTCTTGTATAAAATTGCATGGGAACTTGTCTAATTTGTATCAAGACTGTCCACTTTGTCTCATGCCTACACATATGTAATGTATGCTGTATTTGGCTTTGAAAAAATATATTTTTTTTTTCATCTCAGCTTGCTGTGTATAAAATAGTAACAATACTTAAATAAATTCAAGTTCTGGAACTTGGAGTTCTGGATTCTAACCAGAGACTTTTAGAGGCCAGTTTCTCTGGGGAACTTTCCATCTTCTGTCACTTTTAATCTGCCAAGAGAATGGTGTCAGAAACTAGCTTCTGAACAGTAATTTTTTTTTAAGCTTACTCATCAGGCTATCCAAAAAAATTATATCACTAACTTATTTTTGTGCAAGGCAATTACCATTTTAATTAGGAAGCCTCTGTAATGCTGATATACAAAAAAAAAAAAAAAAAAAAAAAAAAAAAAGAAAATGAAACCTTTTGTCTTGCACTTGCATATATATGTATCTCCTCTCCAAAAGAAGACCAGAAGGATATTCCATCATAGATATAACATGAGATAAATAAAAGTAGATTTATAGTTAATACTTCCTTCCTCTCTCCTCCTCAATACTTATTAACCATACAGAAAATAGATTTTTTCTTCCACTTCTTCCTTTCATACACATGAAGGCAGCTGTAAATGGTAGCAGTTAAGAATTGCATTTTTAAAATAAGCAAAAGAAGCAAGTCTGTCATCAGTATTGGACCCAATATTGACCCACGTGGATGGCACATTTGAATGGTTTCCAGGTGGACTTCATGCTATTAATCACAATCCCCAGAGCCTGGCAGTTCAGCCTGTTCTATCCACCTCGCTGTCCACTGGCCCATACTTCACTAAGGTGCTTCATGAGGATGTTATGAGAAATGTATTGACTTTTCATATGAAAGCCTTGCTAGAAGCAAGACAAACAGCATCCATAAAAAGCATGCATGGAGTTATAAAAGTGATAGATATGTATATTGTAAATCATAAGCACAGCTGTGTTGGTTTGCTTGTTTTCCAAAAGCTAATAATTTGAACATGATATCACCAAATTTGAAACTTTTAAAAGATCAGTTTTGGGTCAAAATGGAAGACATCTTTTTTTTTTCTTTTTTGAACTTTGAAATTTTAACATACAAAGGAAGACAAAGTGTAAATAATCTTTAAATAGAGCTGCTCCAATTTTAAATAAGTTCCTTTCCTACTTTAAGGACTTTAATTATATGGTAGCTTCTATTAGTGCAAAAATACCAGCATTTCCACGGAAAGAAATATATGTTTCCTTTAAAAATCAAAATAGGTGAGCTCAAAAATTATTTTCTTTCTTATTGCTATCTATTTTCATATAAAGTTTTAGGGACAGAGAGAATTTAGGAACTGAGATAATCTTCCTCTCTAAAGCTAATACAATTTAAAGTTGATCTTTTTAAATAATGATACTGGTCCTACAATGACACAAACAGTTCTTGTAAAACCTTGGAACTGGAAACAAGCACTCCGCAGAATGAACCTTTTAAAGTAAACAACTGAAACCAAGAAGCTTCATTACTTTTAAATCCTGTTTTCTCATTAGGACTGCAACTCCTTGCCAGTTGGAAGTGATAAGGGTCGAAGAAAGGAATTTGTTCTGCTACTACTTTAATTTTTAGATGTCAGGTTGCCAAATCTACTTCTTATTACAGCTATGGACTCTAGTCCAACAGATAGAACTTGGCACCGATTACTGCAGTAAAGAATGCCTCTTGTCAAGCCTTCTTGAAAAAATGTAGTGCCAGACCAATTTGCCAGAGAGCACTCCATGCCCTTTCCTTGATTTGCTTTGTTTAAACATCCTATTATATCAATTGCAGGAAAATAATACAGAATACAGTAAACTCTTTCTAAAATATGAGGAGAAAACCAAGAGGTTAACAAAGCCAACACTCAACCAAAGAAGTCTGCCCAGTTGATCAGAAGATAAGAATCACATTTCTTAAACAATTCCAATGTATTGTGATTTGTTTTTGTGTCACTTGGAATAAAAATGAGCCATGCTTTTTTTTTTTTTTTAAAGAAGAAGAAGAAACAAAGAAACAAATAAGAAACAATAGTACAAACCAGTACAACAGATCTATCTTTGACCAGAGTACCTAGGAGCCCAATACTGTATTTTGGCAACCTTATTTTGATGTAAGAATGTGTGTCACATCTCTGATTCTGAACGAGTGGGGCAAAGGCTTGAATCTAGGTCTCTCACCTCTCAGTCAAATGTCCTGCTCTCAAAATTGAAAGAAAAAAAAAAAAATCCCTTGCTCTTCTTGAATCTTTTCCCTCTGTTAAAACAACAAATACATAGCCACTGGGAGAAAAAGACTGTCTCTATATTCTCAGTCTTTTGTTCATGTAATTTGGTATTACTGTATGCTTTTTTTTCTAACTAGGAAATTGATATTACTCTGTAAAGACAAGAACAAAGGAAGACTAACCTTAACTTCAATATTCTTCAGTTTATCTTTCATATATTGCCACTTTCAGCCATTTTTACTTTTTTGGCCTTTTTCAGGAAAGAACATTGAGCACATTGCCATAACTGCCATAAATTAATAAATTCTCCCTGCATAAGGAAAATTAAACCACAGCCCCTATTCTAGATTCAGTTTCCTATTACAGCTGATTTGTTCCCTATATAGACTGTATATTTATAGGTATAAAGGTGAATACAGGGGATACTTCAGTATTATCTAGGCACAGGATGACAATAGATAAAGTCACATGGCAAATATACTCTCAGATAAGGTCATGTTGCACTGCCAGAATAGCCATTTGGTTTGGGAACACTTAGGTATAGAATAATGGACCAGGAAGCAAACATCCATCTATAAGCCAGGAAAATCAGAATCAAGGAAAAAGCTAAGGCTATTTCTGTGAATGGTTTGGTTGGCACAGCACACAGCTGGCCCTGACAAAATAGCTCTTCTCTCCATAGCTCTCCATAGCATATTGCTCCAAGCTTTGCAGGCTTTTTTTTTTTTTTTTTTCCTATTCGCTTGGCACCTTCTTTGTACTCATGATTTTTTTCAGACCTTAATCAGGACCATACTATTATTATTGCTGTCGTTATTATTAATACCAGTATTTGACATAACATATGATGACAGATAGCATCTGTGGATCTCTAGCAGATTTAGTGAAGATCAGCTTGAAGTGAGTTTTATGCTCTCTTGCTATGTCCCTGCACTTAAGTGACTTCCCTCTCTCATTTCTTAGGGTTTGTACTGTGGCAGTTCATTGCTTCGCTTCATTGACTGTTCATTGCTTTGGTGAGCTAGAAAGGTGTTTGCTTAGAATGCATATCCAAACACAACATGCATTTCATCTATGCATAGTACATAATGAATCATTAATAAAAAGAAAAGAAAAGAAAAGAAAAGAAAAGAAAAGAAAAGAAAAGAAAAGAAAAGAAAAGAAAAGAAAAGAGAAAAGAAAAGAAAAGTCCAAAATCTCAAGAGGTTTTTTTAATTTTATTTCCGTCTTTTACCGGGAAAGGAAACATTTCTTATTACACCAGTTCCATGGCAGAAAAAAAAAAAAAAAAAAAAAAAAGGAAAAAATGGAAAAAGTTTAAAGCAAAAAAAGCACATCTTTCATTGTAAATGCATTTGTAAAAATGTCAATGTTGTTAGTGCCTATGAAAGTAATTATATTGCAGTTAAACTTAGGATAAGCTAACCTGAAATACGAATCTTTCTCATCTCTCCAAACTGTCTGTCTAGGCTTTCCAATTCTGGCATGCCCCCTATATTACAGTTCCATACATCTCAGGAACAGGATCTGACAACTTAGATGGAAATACAGCATACATCTTATTCCAAACATCTACTATGTCATATATCAAATTTCTCTAAAAAGGGCAGTCCGCCAAGGTACTGTGTGTTGTCCAACCTTATGAGAACAAAACTTGGAAACAGAAGTCATTGGAGGCAGAGGGAGAGAAGGGAAGAGGAGGCTTTATCCAATATTTATTGAGAAGGGAGCACATACTGTCCAATAAACTTTAGGAATGTTTTCACTTTAGATCAAAATATTTTTGGATCTTAAATGTGGTTAAGTTGTCTAGGTGCTAATTTGCAGAGTTATTTCTACTCATTTAGGAGGACATGGTTGGGAATTTCAGATTGAATAGTATCTTGGATAACTTCAACAATGAAATGAGAGCTTTAATGAACCTTACTGCAGAAAGAAGAATGATATCAAAATCAAAATTTTTGAGAAACAAAATACTTCAATAAACTCGGTTAATTTATCCATAATTCTAATAATGGGTTTCTGTGAGTAAACAATACTGAAAGAAATTCTGGAATACAGTAAAAGTGCCCTCAGGCTAAAAGATGAGTTCAGTATATACCTCAGCTATAATAGGGGGAAAAAAAAAAAAGACAAGAATGATTACAAACATTTAGCATAAGCTCTGAGAGAAAAAAAGTATATGAGGCACAAAGTGATATGGAAGAACAACCAGCAGTCCATTGGTAGCTAGGGTTGGGCTGATATGCCTCTCAGTGGAGAAGAAAAGATAATGACAGTTATATTAACTTATTTTAAACATCATTTTTCATTAGAAAGTTAACTGAACTCAGGCAGTTATTACAATTAGTATCAATGGCAGGGAGACAAGACCTCAGTGTGATAGGAGCAAGACAAGTTAGAGAGATTAGTTAGATAAATTCAATGTATTCATGTTAACTAGGCCTTAGGGATTTCATTATAGGACATACCTGAAGGGAGGGAGTTAAGAGGATGAGGCCGGCCTCTTTTCCGTGGTGGCCACTGACAGAACTAGACGTAATGGCCACAAACTGAAACACTGAAAGTTCCACAGAAACTTAAGGAAAAAAAATTTAACAGTGAGGTTGCCAGAGCACTGGAACAGGCTGCCCAGAGAGGTTGTGGAGTCTCCTTCTCTGGAGATCTTCAAAACCCGCTTGGACTCAGTCCTGTGCCACGTGCTCTAGGTGACCCTGCATGTGCAGGGGGATTGGACTAGATGACCTCTAGAGGTCCCTTCCAACCTTAAGCATTCTATGATTCTATGATTTAAGCATCTAGCTGAGGAAATCTCAGTTTGTCAGTGATTATCTTTCAAACTTATGGAGGGCTGATGAATTTCCAAAAGACTGGAAAAAAAAAACAAGTATAGTGAATGACTTCTTTATAAAGAGAATTTTGGAGATCTGTACAGACTCAGACTGTTAATTTAAAATTCTGAAAGAAATACTAGGTCAATTAGACCAAAAGAAGTATTTGTAAATAGCCAAAATGCAAGATGGAACTCAGAAATAGAAAATATAGATTTGTTAAGACCAAGACTGCAGAATTCATAATCATTTTATCAATGGGTAACTTTAAGCAGGAAAAATAACAATAAATATGTATAATATGTATTGGCCTTAAAGAAATTTAAGACTATCTGACATTCACCTTCTCAAACTAAGGAAGTGCAGTATGGCCGAACAAATTTTTGGAAACACAGTGTGCCTGAAAATTATCTAGAAAAGTATATTCTGAGATTAGATGTCCGTGGGTAGGTATCCAAAAAGGAAGTCTATGCCAAGCCATGTTCTTCCTTATTGTTCATCGCGAGCATGAAATAATAGAAATACAAATCACATTAAAAAAAAATAGCAGAGGAAGCTAAAATGAGAATGACCAAAAGGGTGGATGTGAATCATCTTGAGAAATTAAAGTTAATGTTTGTGGGGAAATATATATATGTATATATGTATATAAAAATGACATTATTCACTAGAAGAAATGTAAGATGCTACAGATAAGAAGGAAAACTGAAAAAATACAAGACAGTGACAAACGGACTAGGTAGAGTACAATTGTTAGAATAAATCACAGTCTTGTAAACAAGTCAACAAATGAAGTGTTTTTGCAAAATTAATTCCATTATAGACTATATAAACCAGAGTACAATGTGTAAGAAGCATAAAATATTCCTTCCACTTTATTAAATGCTTCTAAGTCTCAACTGGCGAAATAGAGGAAGTTGTGGACTTAATAAGCAAAATGAACCAGGGATTAACAAGCAGAATCAAACTATGCCATAAGTCTAAGGCCTGAATGAACTGGAACTGTCTATCCAAAAGAAGATCAAGGAGGAGGACAATGAAAACTCTTTTGAAGGATCTCAAAGGTTCCTGCACATACAACAGAAGTAGTTTACTTATCATGTTATTGTGAAAAAAATAAGAAAAAAATAGAGCTAAATTACAGGAAAAAAAAAAAGAAAAGAAAAAAAGAAAAACTTCATCTTTCTTCTGATGATGACAGGGAAGCTTAAAAAGAGATTGCCTGATAGGTTGTGGACTTCCTCCAGAGGTCTTTAAGAACACATTAAACGAACATCTGTTAGGAATGACAAAGTTGTTTTTGCCGCTTTCGCATACTGGAGAGAAAGCCTTTTCATACTGGAGAAAAAGCCTTTTGTGATTCCTTGAATGACATTGAAACTCAAATTTCCTAATTCTTCAAGTTATCCTAATTCTGCAGTCGATGTACCTACAGGTGCTCCTGAAATTGGAAAAGGACTGTACATAAATGTAAAAGGTTGATAGCTTCAGCAGATGGTGTTCTTTATCATACTGTAAATATTTACCTTGCTACTAGCATAACAAGTCTGTATAAAAACTTAAAAAAAAACTGTAAGGGTATTAAGAAATAAAAGAAAAAAGGAATTGATTATCATCCAACTCTAAAATCACACCTTTAGGGTCACGTGAAGTGTATAAAGAAGGACAGGAAAGATTTAAAAATCTCCAAAGGTGTTGAAGGATTCCTCAAATTAATTTATTTCCATATGATAAGTGTTTAGGTGATATCCTCAGTGCTGTAAATGGATTTAGCTCAGTGAGCTCATTTGTTGTGGAACAACATATGCAGGCTCTTTTGTTGTGTTTTTCACAGTCTTACTTTTTCCACTTGCTAACACAAATGATTCTGCAAACATATAAAATATGTAAATAAATAATTATGTACTTGAAATGAAAAGCCTTCAGTGGGAAAAAGATCTCCTGGAATAATTTCATAATGAATAAACCATCTATCAAATCTCAATCTTCTGTTATTAAAGCCAATGGAGCAACTCTCATTGATCTCACCGAGAACATTATCAACCTCATAATAATAATAATAATAATAATAATAATAATAATAATAATAATAATAATAATAATAAAGTGCTTAATAATAATAATAATAATAATAATAATAATAATAATAAAGTGCTTTCTAAAGATTATACATATCCTAAGTGTGAGAATGAAGATAACAGTCACACACATTAACTCTGATATTTATCTCCAGAAGCAAATCAGGACAATCACTTCTGCATATTAATAAAACCTTGATTTAAGATTCTCATCACACATCAAAATACTGAATGATGCAAGAGGCTTAAAATTCTGTGTAAGCCTGCTCTCAAAGCTCTAACTAAAAAAAAAGTCATTAAGTTATGGGGAAAATAAACCTTCTGAATGTTTTTTTCAGTATCAAATCATTTAAAGTTTGAACTACTCAGAAATATTGTAACTTATTATGCAAGTTGTCTTTGTTGTATGATTGGATATTTTTAATATTTTAGTTATGTGCTTTTTTGCAATGCTTTCTGCAGATTCTTCCCTTTCCAAAACCCAGAATACTATAGTTTGTACCTTCACTTCCCTTTCTTATCAAATTTTATTTTGGCAGTTGTCAATTTTGGCGGTCAGTAAATTTTCATCTATTGTAAGATATTTAACAAACTGTTCCCAGATTCAGTGTATTAGGTCCCTATTGCAGATCTGAAGTTACTGGCACTGCTCTCTGCCTTCAGATATTTATACAGGATAATGTGAATGATTTGATAAGACATATGCATGAGAAATTTTTTTTCCTCAATTTATAAATTATTATCTGGCGAGCATGCATAGTATCTGTATTTGGTACTGGATTAAAACTAGTGATCATAAACATGCACTTTATTTCAAACAGTTGTGCATTATAACATTTTTTGTCTTTTACCTGGATAAGTGTTACATTATGCGAAATAGTACTTACGTCTTACATTTATAGCAAATTTCAAAGCTTTATTGTTCTCTTGTAAAATTCTCTTATGAAGAATGTGCAAGATGATATTCATCAATTCATTCCAAAATTTAGTTCTTCAGCCAAAAACAAAATGTATTTCTCAAGCAATCATTTAAATATTCCTTTGTTTCAAAATTTCATAATTAGGACTTGTCTCAAGAACATTCTAAACCCTGTGACCTTAATTCAGGAAAGTATTTTATGCGTTATTCAATAATGTGTTTATTCTTAAATATGGGTGAGTTAAATACTTAAAGAAAATAAAAAAGTTTATGTTTGTGTGCCTTAAACTAAACACATAGAATCTCAAAAAAAGAGATGTTCTCAGCAGATTATCATTTTTCAGAATGTGCAAGGTTGGAAAGCATTTATTGGAATACACTGATAACAAGTGAAGCTTAATCAATAATTCATACTTCTGTAGACACTAAAAATATCCTCAGCAGAAACAAGACAAAGACTAACTTTACTTTATGGAGGTAAGAATTCCTAGACTTCTGTACTCCATAGGAAGAGATTTCTCAGAGAATAATTTTGGTTACATTAGTCTATTCTGAATTAGTTTCTTTCTCCCTCCATTTTCTGAGAGTTCACCTTTTATAGACTAAAGTTTTTATGGACCCCCTGTCCCACCAGCTTATGTGCCTGCAACTACTAGAAACTTTGCAACTGATAAGATAAAAACAAATTTGAAAATTTAATACATTTTTTTGCCATTTTTACTACATTTTTAGATACAAGATGAAATATGGTTAATTACATGTTATTCCTTTATAATCTAACTCTGTCCAAAATGCTTAAGAGATCGGACAACTCTGCATACTATTTACTCCTGGCAGCTTCCTACTTCTGTCCACATCCTATCAAAAGCTGGTTAAGATGAAGACCTCAGGAACAGCTGAGCTATGTGAGCTCTCTATAATGGTTTAAAAATAAGAAATAGAAAGGACAATCGTAAAACTCTTCTACGTAGTGAGTTTAGAACATTTTGAATAAATAGTCTTTTGCTTACCTAGTTAGGGGTTTTGTTTGTTTTGTTCATTCTCAGAAGTTACTAGCAAATTTACAGGCTCTAATCTGAAGCCCTCTAATTGGGTCTTGACCTTCAAAAAAGAATTGCTCAGCATTTTCTGTAAAACGAACAAACAAAAGAAACGAAAAAAAAAAAAAAAAAAAAAAAAAGATTTACCCAAGGTACTAATGTGAAAACAGAGGTAACCAAAATAATTAGTCAGTTTAAAAATCTTGACATGGGAATCTTATCTGAGTAATACAGGAGACTGAGTTTACTGCTGAAGGAGAGATTTTAAATGAGGTAAAGTTCTTCCATTCTAAATACCTCTTTTTGGCTATCAGCAGAATCACCATGAGTTGCAAGACTGAGTTCAGAATGAATAAAATGTCTCTTGAAAAAAAAGTAATGAATAGAGAGGAATTATATCTTATGGGTGTTTTTTTTTTTTTTTTTTTTTTTTTTTTGAAATCACTCCAGCTATGCTTTGAACAACAGGATAGAGATACATTATCAACTACTCAACTGTTCTTTGGGACTTGCCCCTGAGAATACAAAAATTCTATTTTTTTTTAATTCACATAGCACTGTTTGATAATGGAAGGAAGTTTGAAAAACATTTTGTCAGAAACAGTGACTTTCCATTCCTGAATGGTTATTCAAGATCTTTCAGGATTTGCCAGGGAGACTTCTTTTTTTCTTTAGCTACACAGTGGGAGACCAAAAAATAAATAATAAAAATTAAAAGCAATGAGCAACAGTTCCATTTCAGTTAATCCAAGTTGTCATCAAGAACACTTTAGATTCATCTCTTTGCAAATAAGGCATATATGTTGCATAGGCCATTTTATGAAACATGCAAAGCTTCATGCACTAGATTGGTCAGGAATCATTATTTTTCACAGCTATTTTTACATTGAAAAATAACACTGAATTTTCAAACCATTCAAGTATAGATGAATGGAAGATCAAAAGAGAATAATGTAACCAGGGAGACTGCTAGCCCTCTTGATTTTAATATAATTTTCCATTGCTGGTCAGTACTTAATAATTTAGATATAGGCAAATTCACATAAGTAAATTAATAATGAGGTACAGGGAGGAAATTACTACTTTTTATCAACTTGCATATTTTTAAATAAGCATTGAAATGACTTTACACTTATATAGCAGCTTTCATTCAAAAGATTCCTGAAGTTTTCACCCAAAGTTTTCAAAGAATTCAAAATTTCTAAAAATCAATATTCTCCATTGAATACAGGGTGAAAGCTCAAAACATTTCCTGATTCATATTAACATTATGCGAGTATTCACACAAAGAATAAAGCGCAGCACCCTATATAAATTTGCCATGTAAGAAAAAAGAGTCTACTTGCTGAGTACTGCGTAACAGGACTTGGGGGGTTTGCAGAGTGCAGTTCCCTGAACATTTCTTTTAGTGCAGTTTTTATTGCAAAACTTATTGCCTGTTTGAAAAGTCTGTCAGTAATTACCCAAATGTTTCTCTCTCTCCAGAAGGGGACTAAAGGCTCCAATTACTACTGTGTCTCTGTTACTAAACCCAACAGGGGCAGGGTTGTCTGTCCCTGAGGCCAAGTGTCATCACTGGAACACTAGAAGTCCATTTTGCTCCGGGGCTCCACTGCGTAACACCACTCTCACCCTAGGATGAAAAAAGAAAATGCATCCCCCCTCACCACCACCTTAGTTTGAAATGTCTGAAGTAGTGTGAAAGATATTTTCATGAGATAAAAATAAGGATGTTTCATGAGCTGGAGTCAGACAAAAACCCACTTGGATGCAGTCCTGGCCACGTGCTCTAGGTGACCCTGCGTGTGCAGGGGTGTTGGACTAGATGACCTCTAGAGGTCCCTTCCAACCTTAAGCATTCTATGATTCTATGATTCTATGATCTTTGAGGGTAGCAAGCTTGTTAAGATATTACTGAACATTGCATAACCACACTGAGTACAGAGGAACTATATAGCCTTTTGGAAATATTCTGTGACAGGATGATCAGACAGTGCCTGGGCACCACTCCTGAACATCCTAAGAATGGTCAGAACAATACTTGGGAATGCTCTATAAAATTAAGTATCACTGACTTTAGTGGTAAAGAATGATGATAAGAATTAAGTGCATTTTCTGGTTCACAATGTAACAGTGTTTTGTTTGTTACCGCTACAGTTTCCTCAGAATACAGCAATGATGATTGAGTTTTATAGGCATTTTAATAAGGCTTTATGAGTTATTTTAGTTTAAAACACGATAAGCACTGTAAGATCAAGCTACAAAGAAGGAGAAATGGCAAATATACTAACGTTTTGGATAAAATGTTTTCAAATTCAATTATTAGGATTCCTTTACTTTTCTTAAGCAGGTTCCTTAAGCTGTCTTGAATTCACATATGAAAGCCAAGAAAATATCTCTCTACCAGAAGAAAGATTACAGTAGCTATCATAAAGGAATACAGCAGAAATATGCACCTTTTCTGGTCATTCAAGAGAAACCTTGAAGCCATGCTGTTCAGATTTAATGTACGCAATATAATTCAGTATGGCTCAATATTTAATTTTAGATGCATTTCTAGTAAATTGCATCTCCTGGACTGATCAAGTCCTTCTCTCATGAGACAACTGCCCCAGTGGAAGATGAAAGAGCAATTGATGTTCCTTATCTTGACTTATAGAAGCATTCCGGCAGTGAAACTGTAGAGATATGGTTATAGAATCACAGAATCATAGAATCATGGAATGCTCAGGGTTGGAAGGGACCTCTAGAGGTCATCTAGTCCAACCCCTGCACAACCACAGATATAAATTCAAAAGCATGAACTCTCTGGTGTGTCTGAAATTGAAGAATATCTTCTTCAAATGGATGGGGTCATTCTGGATTTGAAGAAAACAATACTAGACAAAGCACTAGTAAATACGCTGTAGAGGAAAGTCTAGTTTTCTTGGAGTTTAAGAATTTCCATTGAAAGAATGGTGCACATAAAGTGCATAAAGTCATAGAGGAATTCTGAAACATGTTTTATACAAATTACATTAAAAATTACTGTACTGTGGAGCCCAGAACTGGACACAATACTCCAGATGAGGCCTCACCAGGGCTGAGTAGAGGGGCAGGATCACCTCCCTCGACCTGCTGGAGACGCTCTTATTAATGTACCCCAGGATCCCATTGGCCTTCTTGGCCACAAGGGCGCATTGCTACCTCATGGTCAACCTGTCATCCACCATGACACCCAGGTCCTTCTCCACAGGACTGCTCTCCAGAAGGTCAGTCCCCAGCCTGTATTGGTGTCAGGGGTTATTCCTCCTCAGGTGCAGAACCTTGCACTTGGCCTTGTTGAATTGCATGAGGTTTTTCACCGCCCAGTTGTCCAGTTTGTTCAGGTCCCTCTGGATGGCAGTGCAGCCCTCTGGGGTATCAGCTACTCCTCCCAGTCTGGTATCATCAGCAAACTTGCTGAGGGAGCACTCTGTGCCTTCATCCAGGTCATTGATGAGTAAATTGAACAGGACTGGACTGAGGACTGACGCCTGGGAGATACCACCTGCAACCCACTAAGAAAGATAAACTGAAGGCCTCTTATTAGTGCAATTTCTCTGCACACTAAACTGTTAAACATTTTTAGCACCTTGTAGAGTAGGGCTGCTATTTACAGTGATCTTTATATGCTATGACTGTGGATGGCAGAAGCTTCATAAAGTTCAAAAAAAGACAAATGTTAAGATCTGGGACAAAACAATCTCATATGACAGTACTCCTTGGGGAACAACTTGCTAGGAAGGATCTTTGCAGAAGGAAAGTGCGAGTGTCCTGACAGACAATGCTTTGAACATGAGGAAACAGTAGACCCTTGTATCTGTGAAGGCCACCACATACTAAGCTACATTAACAGCAGGGCAACTAGCGGTCTGAGGAAGTGATCATTCCCCTCTGCTGAGCACTTTTAATGCTGCATCTGGATTATTGTATCCAGTCTGAGCTCCCCAACACAAGAAAGACACTGACATATTATAATGAGTCCAGCAAAGAGTCACCAAAATGAATAGATGTCTGCAACCAGTACCATATAAGAGGAAGTTGTGAGAGCAGGATTTGCACAGTCTGTAAAAAAGAAGGGTAAGGACAAGTCCAGTTACAGTCCTCAGTTACTATCAGCAGGGTGCAAGCAAGATGGAGCCCGGCTCTTCTCAGAAGTGCATAGCGAAAGGAAAATAGAGCAGAAGTGAAATGGAAAAAAAATACAATTAAATATTACTTTTTTTCCCCATTGTGAAGATGGTTAAACAACACGACAGGGTTTTTTTGAAAGGTTGTGGAACCAACATCCTCAGAGAGAGTCAAAGCAAAGCCCTGAACAGTTAAAAACAGATAGGATTTGAGTTTTCTCCTGCTTGGAGAGGTGGATTGGGCCAGATGAATTCCAGAGTTCCCTTCCAATCTATGCTATTCCTTATTTATATGATTTTATGACTTTGTATTGCATGGAATCCTGGAAATGGCAAAGTAGCTGGATATCTAGATATTGAAAGCTCATATGAAACAGAGAATTTAGAGATTTTAGCATCCCGATTCTTCAAGAAGAGTAGCTCTTGAGGAAGGATGTCCCAGATATATAAGGATCATGGGAGATATATAAGACTTTGGTTTGTTACCAAAGAGAAATAAATAATCAGAACAAGCTGTGCACTCGTCCTCAAGCAAGGCTTGTGCTTTTTGTGCTTAACTGCCTGTAAAGATAACTAGAAAATACAGTCTATCCAGATATGTGCTTTACCATGGTTCAAACGCTGAAAAAGATATTCAATAACTCTATCACTCCCAGATGATTTAAACACAAGACTTTGAACAGAATTTCTGAGTTGGTCTAGTTCAAATTTCAGTCACTGAGCACTGTATGGTTCAATTCCTAATTCGACACACTTTTTTTTTTTTTATTTTTCTGTTCAATGTGAAAACAAGAAGAAAAGATAATAAATAATAATAATAATAGTAAAAACCACAACGAGGTAATTTCTGCAGTAGTTCTGTCATCATCCCCTTGAGAGAAGGCAACCAAGTTATTTAGGGCTATTGGTTCTCTAAGACAGAAAGAGTCTCTTTGCTAACTGCGTTTTTCCACAAAATTGACTTTCAGATTTTCATTCTCTAGATCCTGACTGCTTGGTCTTGTCATACTCCTCCAAAACAAGCTAGTCAATATACAAGCTTACTTCTCCAAATACTTCTTCCAAACAAGCTAGTCAATACACAAGGTGTATATTGACTGGACATAGTGGTCAACCCTTGGGCGGTTTGACTAGGTACGAGAAAACTAATATAAATAAAAAGTTGCTTGTTTTTAATAGATATTTATGGGCATCTTTTTTCTTAGTATCATTAAGGTAATTTCCATCGCGTCAAAAGTTTCTAATTAAAATGGAGTTCGTTAATGGTGGATGGGGTCGTCCTAATGCTTTATGCTTATCATTCAAAAGTAAGAAAGAAGTAACTAGAATTTCCTCTTATGAATAATTATGGCCAAAGCAATGTATTTATCACTATGCTCTACTGGAAATAACTGAACTAGTTTAGATGAAAAGATTCTGAAAGGGTTAGCCTACTGGAAACATTCACCATGAAAAACATCAACCAAATGATTAGAGACTGGCGTAACTACAAGCAGTTGTTCTAGTGGGTTAGGTTCTAAACCAGACCTTTAGGAGTAATGGAGTTGAAAAAAGATTTAACTGTTTTTGGTAGGATCTGGAAATTTGGAGGATTATAGAGTTATTGTACAGTTTTCTGCAAAAATTACAGCCTACTTCTGTAAAAGCCACTAAGATTTGGCCAGATCTCTGATGTAAGGTATAGTTATATAAAGTATTTGGCAACCACAAACACAAGCGACAATTACCAACTCCCTTCATAATCAATGTAAAATATCAGTGTTTTGATTTGAATACATAGTGTTATCAGGGAATACTTAGAGGAAATTTTTAAAAAATCTAAAAGAAACACTAGTAAATAATATTGTCTGTTTTTATTGTTTCTTTTGGTTAAGTATGAACATATTAACCTAGAACATGATTAAAGAGAGTAGCTGAACCTTGTCATTGTTTGTCTTGAAATGAATGCATTAACAATATTACTTCTGTTCACCATTAGCGCAATTGCCATTGCACATTGTCACAGTACTTTAAATTTATTTCCTTTCATTCTCAATAAATATTTAGGAAGAATTAATCGTATGTTCTTTCATAACGGCTTTTCCTTTTTCTTTTTGTTACCACTATACTATTCTCACAAGTCTAAGCTGGGAAAAGTGAACTCACTACAATGAACTCACTACAATGAACCCATGCAGTTTGGGAAATGTCTGTTTTAACTGTTGACATTGCAATTACTGACCAATAACAGTCCTGACCAGCATATCAACAGCATTAATAAGGTACAAGATGCTATTTCTCTAACATGAAACAAGTTCAATTGCCTTTTCTTACACATTTTCAAGAGCAGCTATTGGTTCTATTTTGATATTTTTTCCGTTATCACTCTTGCTGTACCTTTTCATTATCAATCTTTCCAATGTATCATTATTCCTGCAATTAGCATTTAACAATATTTCTATTTGAATTTTTACCCTCCTACATGATGGACTTTGCTTTTTTATAACTAGCTATTAACTAAGACTATTCAGTTGTCATAGGCAAATGTCTCTGGATTGTTTTTCTTTTGAATAGCAACTACAAAAGCAAAATTAAAGTTTGGCATCTGGGATTTTTCTATTATTTTACAGAGAAATAATGAATCAAAGCAGATATTCTGAGAAAGGATCTTAGACACTAGTAAAACACCAGCTGCTCCATGATCTGTTTTTCAAAATGCTGGGCAGAAGATGAGTCTTCTTGCTATTCTTCCTAAGATCTCATACATGGCAGTGTTATCAATGTAGTAATGAAAGCCCTGAAAAATCATTATGATTAAAAAAAAAAAAAAAAACAGAACAGCAAAAACTCAGGTTGGGGAAAATGAATCAGTGCAGAGGTTTCTCGCTATTTGACAATGATAAACATGTATTGAAAGAGTGCTGAATTTCTGAAATTGAGTTTGCACTGATGTATATACCTATTTTATTAAAAGAATTTTGTTTAAAGTAAAAACAAATAAAATCATAAAATTTGAATTACTTGATGGTACTGGCTACTCTAGCTGAATTCCTCAGGTTCAAGCCAATATCTTATGAGGAGAATTCATAAAACTTGATTTGATATGCTAGTGAAATAGTCTTCAGCTTCCTAAATGTTTAGTCAGATTCAGATAGACATATACTCTGTAGTCCGCAAAAGTGCATGAAATATAGACAAAGTAGTTACATTCATTAATTCTCACATCATGCTCCTAGTTTCTGATGCAATGATACTAGTCTGTTTAAGAAGTCAGCTAATCTTCAACCAATGCCAGTTTAAAAACTTCATATAATGAAAAGTCCTTTATCTGTCTAGCTAAGTCTTCTAAAGGTTAATTATATTCTTTGTTAAAAATGTACATTATATTTCTTAGTCAAATTTGTTTATCTTCAGTTTCTACTCATTCATCTTTTTGTGCTATAACATACTTTCAAAGACAAATTACCATTCATGTTTATGTTTTGCTTACATTACATTACATAGCTTATATTACATTTATGATTATTTTTGACATCATCAGAAATATCAGATCACATCAGATCACATTTGTAATTGTGAACAAGTCAACTAATTTTTTTAGGTATACAGAGTAATATCTTACCAGAAATTAATTTTGAATTTAAATTGGGTATAGGAAAATTACATTCTTTCTTTGCTCATCTATTGAAATAGTTTATTGTTATGATGCATAAACTTTTCCTTAAAATCTTTCTAAGCATAACAGAACATATCATAAGCTCACTAAATCAATTACTGCAGGCCAGTGGATTTCTCAGTTTGTAAACTGAAACTATGAATCTTACTGTAGAATTAGCTTTTTTTACTATTTCAAAAAGTTGGTGGGGATTCTTTGCTTCCTCTTTAAACAAATTTTAAGACAAAACTTAAAAATCTTATTTTGATGGAAAAGCATTAGTTGCTTAGAAACTGGCTTTAAAGAAGTGATCTAGTGCAATGTAAAATAAACTTTAGGTAGTCCTATCATACAACAAAATTAATGTTTCCAAAACACTCAGATTTTCAAGATACTAAGAGAGTCCAAAAGTGAGGAATGTATCTCTGTCTTTACACAGGAATTTATGTTATTCTCTAATATTATTTTATTTCAAAATATTTTAGGTTGTAGAATATTATTCCCTGTTGCATATGAGACCAAACTATATTGCACTTCCAGGTGTGTTTACATTCAACATATCTGTAGTGAAAGTCCACAACAGACTTAAAGGACTGTTGCAATGACAAGTCCACATCCCACATTTACAAGACTCTATAATCTACTCTTTCCTTTGTTTGTCCACAAATGAGAAGAATGCAGAAGATTATGAAGACCATAGTCTGGAGATGTAGTCTGGGATGGAAGGCAAAGGAATAAGGAGGACAACTTTCAAACTGCTATTACCTGTTAAAAAGCTGTAGCTAGGAGGAAAATCAGAAATGGAGCTAATAGACAGATGCTTCCTGCAAACAGTAATGAGAGGTGGATAAGTCCATCCAAACATTTAAAAACAAACACTACAAAGTAAACTGCAATCTTTGCTTGGTCACACATGATGTAGATTATCAAATTCATATATAAGAACAACAGATCCTTGTACTCACTTTTTAGAATAATAACTTGGATTAAAAAACATGATTCTGCATAGCCTGTAGTTTTGATTGATAAAAAGTATTTAATATTTCAACTTTACTATATCTTAAATTAATTTCAATTTTCATGCTAATGAGGCTTGACACAAACAATGAAGATATTGATATTGATAAGATATGAAACTGAAGATATTACCTATCATAGAAAAAAAGAACACTTTTCTTTCTATATATTAAGTTGTATTTGGGAACTTTCACATCAACTCTTAAAAGGCTGTAATAAATTTTTTTTCTCAGGTCTTTTCCTTGGAGCATGGTTAATTAACTGAAGCATGGAAGTCAACAGCAATCCTTTTCCCAGTACACTACTGACTACAGTTCTGGAACATTTCCTGTTTGCTTTCTGAAGATAGAAAGAGTATACTCACCATGATATATCTCTTTCAGAGTATGTTGCAAAAGCGCATCTGCTTTCTGTGGTTTCTTTCCTGCTAAGATCTAAATGGTTTACAGGCATCACCTAATTCCCTGCCAGCTCCAGGCCAAGAAGACAGATGGCTTTTAAAGAGGAATGCTGGGTACTATGACTGTAAAATTATTTCTAAAGTACATATTAAGAATCTGACCAAGTGTATGTTTCTCCTACATATTTCCTTTTTCTCTTTCTTTCTGGAGTAAACGATTGTGTTACATTTTAAGACTCCTAAAAAAGAAATTTAGTCTGCTACAAAAGGTGTATTTCATTAAATATTTACACCAATGAAAAGCACTTAAAATAATCTTTGAGAGAAAATAACAAAAATAGGTTATTTTAATCATGAATTAGGTAGATTCAAATCATGATTAGCATAGGTCATCTCAATGAATCCACCACAGAAGAAAAGTGAATGCTAGACTGGATGTGAATGAATAGGTCAGTTCAAAACATGTTTGATCCACATAGACAACTCAAACTTATTTGAGGTCAAATGTGATTGAAAATGAATGGAGATAGGAAGCTCAACTTTAAAAACTGATTAATCTCCACGAAATGCAGAGAATTATGATAACTAAAGTAAAGCAAAAAGAGTGAATATGATGGGGGGAACTGGCGGAAGGCTTCATTTTCTGGTCTCTTCAGTAACACAGTCTCACAGCAACATAATCTATTTCAAATATATATATATATATATATATACATATATAAATCTATGTATACACACACACACACAACACTTTTTAGCCATGGTTTCTCCTTTATGTAAACTACCCTCCAATCCCTCCAATATGTATTTGCATTGACCTTGTCTATGTACCCCAGCATCACCTTTAATTGATTAATTCTTCTTTTTTTTTGGAGCTGTTCTGTAAATAATTGTTTGTATTATTTCTGAATCTCTCAAAATTTACCTTTTTTATTGTTAGCCTAATACTGACAGTGTTACATAATGTTATTAAAAAACAGTCTCATCAGTACGGGGACCTTGAAATAGCTATTTCTTCATTGTTGCTGTATAGAATTTTCAGATCATTTGCACAGACCCAATGCTCTTTATCGATAAACTTGCATTTATAGAAGTTAAATACTTGTCTTCACGTAAATCTCATAGTAAATATTATTTTAGACCTGGACTGTTGAAAATATCTGTTTTAATCTCTGATTCAATCAAATAGTCAATCTATTTTTTCCACCGAGAGCAGAAAGGAATGGTAAGCGGAAGTTCTAGATTCTTCTTTGTCCTTTCCATTGACTTGTTGCCTCACGCTGTCAGTTATTCTCTTCCATCTTCACTATTCCTCTCTGCAAATGGAGGATGATAACTTAATTAAAATGACTTTATTGCATTTCACTGTGACCTAATAAACACCTATAAATCATTTCTACAACCTCAGATAAAGGAAAGGCCCAAAGGATCCTTTTTATTTTAACCCAGGTGAACATTTCCAATAATAAAAGTCTAACTCAGTGAATAAAAAAAGATGGAGAGTGCATCTGAGGCATTGTTACCATCTTGTCACTCAATTCTCTCAGAAAATCCTTCAGCACTGTTTACCTGCAGCTACTCTTTGAGTGAAGTCACAATGAATAAGACACAGAATATTGCATAAGTTAAAGCATCAGTGAAATGCAGAAAATATCTTAGAGGAGGATAGTCTTAGAGGAGGATAGTCCTATATATAGGAGGAGATAGACACAAGAGTCTTTCTAAAAGTAGACTCATATTTTGGACAGTTCTTAATTTAAAACTCATATTACAACATGAAGACTATCCAAAATCAGTGCTTAAATTATTGAGACCTGAATAATAGAAAGCTTAGGTATCTGCTCAGGAAAAAAGGAAAACACACATAATAGTCATGAGAGAGTACAAAAGATCTGGACTACATCTGTCCTTCTGTAGTCGGTTTAGATTTGTGTGAGAAAGACCCAAAGAAGGACAGATGGACTCTTAACAACTTTACATAATACATGTAGGGAAGAAAGCCAGAAGATAATAATAACACAGGTCTCAACAGTGAGTTGGCCTGTGGGCAGCATGAACAGCAAGGTCATTGGATTTTTTTACTGACCTTCTAGACCATAAAAAGCAATAAATAGCAAAAACAATAGAACCTCAGGGGCAATATATTCAAAACCATGCTGAAAGCTGAGCCCAAAGTGGAGCCACGGTGTGTAAAACAGGCTTTCACAGCCAGGACATGGACATCTGGACCAGATGCTGTGAGTGTCTTATTCCCCGGAGCCAGGTGCTTGTCCCAGACAAACTAGAGGTCTTGGCTGATGTGAATGTGTTATGTGCAAAATGTGTGTGTGTGTGTGATGGATGTTGTGGTTGTCATCAAGTGCATGCCATTTAGTAAACAAATCCTAGATGGTATGTCAAGGATTTATGTTACTATCCTCCTTTAAGATATTTTCTGCATTTCACTGATGCTTTTGCAATGTTCTATATCTAATTTCTGCCCTTGTGTCTGGCTTACTACTAAACCCCTCCATGCCAAACATAAATTTTGAAGTATTTACAGAGAAACTAAAACACAGTTTCTTCATCAGCCCTCAAAATGGGTATCTAAATGCATACCTTTGAGCATGCGATTTTTGATGGTACAGCAGGCCCGGAATAGGTTGTATTAGTGAAACTGTCCTCTTCACCAGTTCAGACATGGTGATAGTTATGAGAGGATATGTTACTTTAAAAAAATATGTAGTTTGTTTGAGATTTTTACCTATGGTGTTTAAGAAATGTATGAGTTGAATTAGAATGTGTTCTCTGTCAGATTTACGAGAGGAGGAACACAGCAGGGTACTTCAAGAAGACAGAAAAAAAATTATATGAAAATGCTTGAGACAGAATCAAAAGCTAAAATATCCCCATCCAGAGGTTATAAATGAGAGAGTGCATCTCATTTTAAAGGTCAGTCTGTTCATCAGAGAATTAAGAAAATATTATTTTTCATTGGTGGATGATTGTCTAAACTATTAAATAGTCAGTTAAATTGGTGGAATTTATGTTCACTCTGAAATTAAAACAATCAGTGTGTCTATAAATAGTCCTTACACTGACGCATAGCAATGTGACTCTTCTGAGGATGCTATAGTACTTGAATGATTAATGTGCCTTTTACCTATTAAGACTGTGGTTATGCTTAGTGTAAATTATAACTCCTTCACTTAACGGCAAGCTTGCCAAGTAAAATTTTATATAGTTTAATCTTCACTTTTAAATTATTTATTCTCTGTATTCTGCTAATAAATTTCAAATACCTCACACAGATATAGTATAGATGTTTGTTTTAAACCAACAAAACTGTCTGTGTCCTAAACCAAAGAGATTTTTTAATGCTATATATTTGGCAAAATCATTCACTTCACACATTATTCATTTGAATTTTAAATCTCTTCTTTTAAAGCTCATTACCTTCTAAATGATGAATTCAATTGTGTCCTTGGCCTTGGCAGACATCATTTCTGTTATTCTTTTTGTTTATATTTGTTTTTTAATAGATTTTTTGTATGTTTTGTTAAGTTGGAAGAGAAACGGATGAACATCCATTGAGGTACCAGTACTCTTGCAGATGTTTGTGATTTGGGGATTATTGATCCTTCATGTTAGAATTAATGCAATAAAATATGAAACTGAGATTATTTAAATTTATACTTCAGTAGAAAATAGCTTTGAATGCTCTCTGGATATACAGAGGAGTATTTTAATAGAATGAGTCAGTGAGTAGATTTTTTAAAATATATATTTTTTTTTTTTTAAAAAAAAGATTTTTCCATTTTACAGAATGTTACCTTTTCTCTACATAGGCCCTGGGGTGGTCAAATGCTTGGTCATACAATAGTATTTGATTTGGAAATTAGGATGATAGAGAGCAGATTGACTTTGTATATCATTGCCATCACAGGAGTTCTACCAAAGGGCTGTTACCAAACACATTCATGCATTCTTCCATTATTTTCTTCTTTTGTCTTCTGACACAGATCAGAGAGAAGTCCTCTTGCCTGATACAGATCATCTGTGGATATTTTGTACATTGATACAAATTATCTGCGGATGCAGGTTTTTCTACCTATCAGAGTCAAGAAATTCCATTTAAAAAGTAATAGAATTCTTCTGAAAAGCAAATTCATTGAAAAGGAAATATAATATGTTGAAAATATTAGAGGAATTACCAGGGTCGTTGAATCATATAAACACATGAAGTGTCAAAGACAGATAATCATCATTCATGAGAAACTCCTGCTCTGGTCTCAGATCATGAACTTAAGACTGTGGAATTGGACAATAGATGTGGATAACTCATCAAACCGACCCTATTTTACAAGAAATACCTGGGCATCTAGACCCTGCTTCTGTATCCAGGAGTTGCTCTCAACAGCATAAGAAAGCACAGTCCCATGGTGTTCATTTAGTGAACAGAGATGCAGAGCACCTACAACTTCAAAGCGATACCTCAATAAATAAGTTACTCTTTAAAGGGCATCACCGTTTGAAGATTTGGGGAAGACAGGAGTAACAGTCCTTCCGTTTTCCACACTCCTTCTACCCATATTAGCAGAAATCAGCAGGTGTCCAGCCTGGACAGATTAAAAAGAGAGAAGCCTCAAAGTTCTGCTCCCCTGGAAAAGACTACCCCTGTTCCTAACTCCCCAGGGCATCAACTATAGAGTCAACAAAAATCTGAGCAATCATAAACACATTCTCCCGTCTCCTTCTGTGTGAGATGTGCTTGCCTTTGTATGAGATGTTCAGTGTAAGTATTGCTGGCATTACACTCCTGGCTAGTAAGATAAAGTATATGTGTGAACAGCTGTGATATTTACACAGTCTAATGGACTGTTATTGTCTCCTTTTTGTTATTTTCTTCTCCATCATATGCTTTATTCCTTATATTTAATTATCAGGTCTTTAGAGTCAAGTTTGAAAATTTTATTTAAATGTTAGTTTCTTTTAATCATTTCTAATGTGCTGTAATGCTTAGCATATATGATGTAATATAGTGTAGATATACCATAGATTTCCTTCTTCTTCTAACTTTGCCTGAATTTGGTGCAGGCCCTTTTCTCAGAAATCTACTCTCAAGCTCTCAAGTCAAGTTTGCACTGGATCTTCAGGCTGTGGTAACCCTATTTACTGAATATTCTGCAGCACATCAGCTATATCTGGGCACTGGTGAAGACTCATGGCAGAAAGGAGTGACTAAAAGGAAAATGCAGTGATGCAGGATAATGCTTTTCTTTCAATAAGAACTTGCCAAAATTGGTGAAGATTGGGGAATTTCATTTCTGATATGCTGTCATTTGTCCCTTTTTTTTTTTTTTATGATACTGGTCATATTTAGTTGTTAAATGGAGTGTGATTATATAATTTTTCTTAATCTTTTTTTTTCCCAAATCCTATTTTGAAGTCTCTTCTCAGTTCAGTACTGCATGTTTGCACAATAAAACATTTCTTCCTTTTAAAAACAGAGAAAACATGAAAAAAATGAGCTTTTGAAATATTTTATTCAAGAGGTATTACACATTTTATTACATACCTTACTGCAGTAAAAATTTCCATGTTATTAGACAATGTACATCAATTTCAATAAAATACTTCATTCCTTTCCTAAGGAGTATTGTGCAGCTTGTCTATAGAATATGGAAGTGCTAGACTAAAGAGAACAATATATTTAACCTTTATAAACTCCATAATAAATTAGTAATACCAGTTTATTCCCATTCTTGTTCATTTTATCAAGTTAATGCTGTTCATTCTATCAGAAATGTAGTTAAGACTCCTTTCTTTTTGCAAGAACTCTTTAATCAGAAGTCTTATTGATTTTTTTTTCACACAAAGATGAACTGAATTTATCATATAAGCCATAAGTGTCCAGGTGTTCTCCAACTGAATTCATCACTTCAGCTTTATTCTCTAGGAAAATGGCCAACAGAATTGGAATGAAAATAGACAAGAGTGTTTAACTATTAAATAATCTATGATTTTGCTCAAATCTGTCCAGATACTCTCACGGATCAACTCAACTGTGTTATAAAAGCATATAGCAGAAAAGCAGATAATTCCACTAGAAATTTTGTTGACCAGTGACTTCTGATACCAACTGTGAAGTAAATCTGGTACATGTGACTGAATTTATAACTGGCTCTATAGAAACTGCAGTAACTGTAGAAATTTCAGACAGCAATATTTCAGAGATGAAATACTCTGGAATCTTTATTCCAGGGAGAATCTCGGTTTTGTCCAAAACATGGTTCAAATGATTCAGATGCTGCTATCTCTGCTTGTTCTTCAGAAACAGTTTGGCTCATTTGAACTTGAACACGACTCATTGGCATTTTCTCTGACACACTAATATTACCTCTATTTTGCTCTGGTTTCTTTCTAAGTGGACAAGGGAAATTGCAGGTTATGTGAAACACAAAACATTGTTCTGCAGTCCTCAGCTACCCGTTCTGTAGCAGATAATTTTGGCCCCTGCAGGTTATTGAATCGAAAACGCCCATTCTCATCTGCACTGCCACTACTTTTCCTGGAAATAGATGATGTAACTGCTCTACAGAATAAATGGTCTCCTGAAGAAATTCTATCTTTTATCACCTAATTACTTTAACATAACAGATCAGGCACACACTGCAAGAAACTTTTTATTTATATGACTTTGGGAGAGATCAGATTAAAGATAACTTTATCTCAGGAAGAATTAATTTAGGTTGAATCACCCTCTCATGCATTCAAGACACTTGTGCTCAGATGCTTGAAATACTCTGGGATGATGACAGAGTTAAACAAGAAAAAAAAAGAACCTATGATAGGAATTCTGTTGATTTTTGTCATTTGTGTTGTAACGTTAATATTATCATGCTGCAGAGAATTTTAAATATCAGTGTAAAATACATGTTCTGTTACAGTTTTATTTAGCAAATAAATTGTTGGACAAAGCACAAATGTTCAGTACATAATACTGAAGCATGCAAAATCCATCAAACAAATAATTTTGCATCACTAATGCAATGTTTAGAAATGTTACCCTCAAGGCAGGCTTGAGGTATTTTATTTGAAGTTTCAGAGGGACAAGGCTGCAAATAGCAAATGAATATGTATTTCTTAACCACTGAAAATACTTTAAATATGTTTAATGCATACTGAGTTCTCAAATATTCAAAAATATTTTATATATGTGTATGTATATATGCTTAGCTTAGGTTAGCATAGATTTACTAATGTTTACTGCTTGAAGCTGGAGTCCTTATAAGCGCAAAATGCAAAATGCAAAAAAAAAAAAAAAAAAGACCAGAAAGATAATTATAAAAATAGTTTTTCCCAGGCCTCCCAGGCCTAGGTATAATGTCATCAGAAGTATGGGGCAAATGATATCTCAGAAATAAAATATTTAAATCTGGATTAGCTATTTTGACTTCTGTGATTGAATTCAGCACATTCTGATGAGGATAAGCCAATAAGCGAAAATCCTAGAGCATCCACTACAACTTTTCAAAGATGTACGGCAAAATAAAGTCTAAAAATTATTACAATATCATCTATATTTGCTGCTTTTCCTCTGTTGATCTTATAAAAAATCTTTACTACAGAAATATTCACAATTAGCAGTTGAGTCACAGATTGCCTCACAGAACAGGATAAGAAATATCACAACATTATTCACCGAGCCATGGTGTACAAGGACATTAAATCAGATTTTCTGAATTGATTTTCAGAGTTTTGGTCTAAGGCTTAAACAAGTGACAAACTTGTACTGCAACTAGAGCACAAAAAATTGTGAAACATTGTCCATTTGAAACACATCCTACTATAAAAATATTTCTTTAAACTGCTAGCATAAGGAATAAACCTATATGATATTTCATATTTGCAGATTAGCATAAGCTTTCAAGTATAATTTAAGCATGCTCTCATCAAATATAAATGCATTCTTTGTTCCCAAGAAAGATATAGATAATTAATATTTTAGAAGTTCTTTATTTTTTTAATTAATTGCATTGTGATTTTGCCTCTTTGCCTCTTTATGTCTGCATCTTTCTTGTAGGCTCATAAAAATAATATTAAGAACAAGGCCCTGCTGTTGATTGCTTTTTCTCTGCATCCAATGGAAACCATTGAGATTTTCCAGTGATAAGTGAAAATTCTGCATTGCAGAGCAAATTCAAAAGGAGCTATATGGAAAAGTTTCAGACACAAAGGAAATTTCCTATTAAAATGTTTGCTACTGAGAAAAGTTTCTTTTAATACAGGCGTCTTGTATTGGTGGACTTCATTGCCACCCTCCTTATCTCCCACCTCCTTTTTCTTTGTCAGGTTGTTCTGATCCTCCAGTACTAGCTGGGGGAGTAGGATTTATAAGGAACAAAAAGGAGAAGCAATCAACAGAGATGTGCTTACAGATATGGCTCACATCTCAAAATGTTGTTCTTTGTTCTTTTGTTGTTCTTTGGCTAGCTTTGTATTAACAGCAGGAAGGACAAATACTATCCCACATTCTTCAAAAACTGGAAACCATTTCTTTTCTATATCCCATTGAAGAATTCTCTTCTCAAAACCATCAATGGTTTTCATTTTTATTTGTCTAGATTTTTAATTTCTTCATTGATTGTAGCAACTCAGGAAGACATCTTGTGCATATAGCTGGGATGAACAGTAGAAAGCACAGCTGAGAAAATAAGTAATGTAGTAAACAAAATGAAGAATAATATGCAACTCCTTCTTGCTTTTGGAGAATATTCTGCAGGTTTTTAATTCTGCTGTAATTGTGTTTATTTGAATTCATATCATTATTCTGCTGAGATATTTGTTGATTTTTGTTTGTACGACCTAGAGAATACCAACACTTGACACTGTAAATTCACAGAGTGAAAATAATATTCAATCCAAGGAGTCACAGAAAGGCTTGTTTACTTGAAAAAGTCACTTGTATTGGTAAGCATTGAGAGTCTTGTTTTTATATTTTTACAGTGTATCCTGTCTTTTTTTTTTTTTTTTTTTTTTTAAACTTCAGATGTTAGAATTCCAGGACTATAATGTTACCTGCTACTTTACTGCTACTTCTTTAATTATTGGACTGGCTTCAAAAGTCAGGAGTATGAGGTTGTGGCAATCAGTTTGCAGTTGTGTCTAGAACTAGTAGATAAAAGCTTTCATAAAATGCATATGTAAAAATATTTTCTTTGGGAAGGTTTTGAGAGACCTTATGAAAAAGTAAATAGCTGTGAGGATGGCTTGCTGCTGGGGCAAAGAGCCCAGCTTAAAGCACTGCTCAGACTCACTGTTATGAACTTTTCTTCTAAATCACTCAGGACAGATATCTGAGCTGGAGCATATAATTCTGAATCATGAAGACTGAATCAGGCCTGAATCTAAATACCAGGCCACCTAGACTTTCTAAATCCAACTCTTGTTTCAGCCACAATTTTTGATAAAATTCCATTTTCTGAAGAACACTAGAAAGATTTCTTCATTGTACCACTGTAGAAGAAAATTAATGCATTTCCAACCCTAGAAAACAATTTCAGAATGAAGTTAGTTCTCCAGTCAGCTCCGACTGAGCCAGAAGAAGTCAGTAGCAGAAGGTTTGGGGATCCTTACATTTATTGTTTCACCACATCCAAGACTTTGAAGCTCACAAGTCAGACCAGTAGAACTCATTGAACTGTTTTATATCATCATATTTTTAATACATTATTTTTAGATTGTGATTTTCATGTTTTCTGGTTATGTCTTTTATGTATTTTGCACTGGATTTTTAAACTAAACTAACTAGAGACTTCAGAAAAGACTTGATTTATTTAAATTTGATTTATTTTCATAAAAAATGGAACAATCATTAGAAAGTTATGTCTTAGTCTCAATTTTTAAGCAAAATACTACTTAATACTTAAAGCATCGTTTCACCATCACCATCACATATGAATGTGGGACAGTCTTTGTATCCAGAGCTAACTGTCTTCTTCCTCCTAACATTGGAAAGCAAAGTTTTAGCTCTTGAGAACTGTGAATCAATGATCAGCCTCTGACACAGAACATTCTCAATCCTAGACCACTGATGTGCTTGAAATAAATATTAATGCCATAGTTCCTCTGCATGTGTGCTTATCTCTGGTTGAGAAGAGCTCTAACAAACAGTTCTCTAGGAGAAAGCATTTCTAAGAGGTCTCAAAACCTCCCTCCTTCAGTTATATCAGTTAATATAATACACCATGTACAATAATTTTCACATTTGTAAACTCACAATTTCCATTTAAGAAACAAATCTTCTCTGTGCAAGTTTAATCTAAACAAGGAATGGCTAACTCAAATAATTTCATTTTAAAGACTGCAGACACAAACAAAATGGTTATGAATTGGTTTCATCTTTTGAACTGTCCATTACTTTACATGTTTTTGATGGTAACACGATGCACTGACTGGCATATAAACCTATTCCAACAGACTGAGGCAGTTTTTAAACTCTTTTAAGAGTCATCTGTGTCAGAATATTCCTGGTGCAATTGCCCAAGTAATGTAAACTTCATTTTATAATTGTTGAGTAAGGTGCAAACCTCTTTTCACACTTTGAGTTATCAGGTAACTTATTTTTTAAGACTAACAATACAAAAATGTACATTTTAGTTAAATCAGAATAGAAAAGCAACAAAGCTATAAAGACAGAAATAATTTCTATATTGCATATTGAAAGGCAGTGCTGATTGGATCATTTGATGTAACTGAGATGAACTGGGACAATAATTATAAAAAGTTTTCTTCTTCACCAGGTGATAGTTTACAAATTAAAATAAAAATAAAGAACAGAGCTATAGCTATAAACCACCTGAAACACACATCACACTTTGATTTATGAGTCAAGGCAAAGTCAGATGCAGTTATGCTAATGTGACCATCCAAGAGTAGCAGCATTGGCCCAGCAAAGAAATCACTACACAAGCTGATCCTAACTGAAATATCCCTTCACCATCCAGGAAAAATAACTTCTTTCAAATAACAACCAAATGTCACACAAATGTGCACATTTCTTTTGTGCAAATTTAATGTGTGAATCACACAGATTATTTGTTAAATGTCCTGTAATTTAGGACTCCGCTCTGATCCTCAGCAGACTGCTCCCTTTCTTCATTAACTTTGATATCTTTCTTCTTACATTCATTACTCCTTTTGCCAAGGTAGTTAAATGAACAATTAAGGAAAAAGTTTAAAATGTCACTGAGAATTCATCAACCAGTAGTGCCTTATGGGTACGTATATACTAGTCATATTTATCTTTCCTTAGTTTTCTCTCCACCCTTCCACTACCCACCCATTGCATCTCTGTCTGTGCACAGTTTAGTGCTGCTTTGTACAGCTTTGATGAAGCTTTGAGTTTGCTGAAGGATTATTTCAAAGTTATAGTATTTTAAAAGGCTGAATAAAGTCTAAATTGTATATGTGAGATAATAGCTGTCCTTTTCAAATAAATAGAGATTCTCACACAGCTGATATTTACTGCTCTCAACCCTTGATAGGGGAACCTGCATGCCTATTTTTGCACGAGTGGTATTTCCTCCCTGCCATGCTTCCCCTTCCTCACACCTCCTGTTCAAAAGTTGTAGTGGGTAAAATCCATAACTGGAGGATGTGAGAGATTAACTAGAGCCCGATCTTCATTTTCTTCCTTCTTACTACAAACGGTTATAAGAATTAATTCCTAGAAAGTTAAATACATTATTTTCAAGACTTTTTTTTGCCTTTTTTATAGGGGGTGTATTTTACTCGTAATAGAGGGTGCACTAGTAGAGGATGCAAGGTTGAATTTGTTTCATAACTAGCATGAGAGTGAACTATGCTGGAGGCAGTAATGTCCATTGCTTCTCTTACTCACCTAGCACAGAGCAGAAGAAAGTTTTCCCTCAGCAAATGTTTTTTAATGCAAAATTCAAACTTCTCAGCAG
Organism: Tinamus guttatus; assembly: GCF_000705375.1. The sequence continues at coordinate 315,152 of NW_010578251.1, forward strand.
CTCCTGCAGAGCAATAAGCAATTCCCTTGAAATATTGAGCCCTAAATAACTATTTTTATTTCCTGACTGAGAGTTTTTCTTATTTTCTTATCTTTTATTTCCATCCAGCAGACAATGCAATGTTCTCACTATGAGAGATGGTGAGAACCGAGATAAATACAATCAATACAGATGTGACTGTTAGAACAGAGAAGATATCAGGGTGCATGCAAGTCTTAGGATAATCTCCCATTTAAAGGGAGAAAAAGAAAACATAGAAGAAAAAGTAGTGTGGTACATTATGAAGCATATTTAGTATTAAAAACAAAACAAAACAAAAGCATGATTTTAAATAGTAGTTTCTAGCTCTAGACTTTAAATAATTTGCAATGTTAAGTCTCAGGAAATGTGAATTCTCTGGACTATGAGTTTCTATTGTTAATGACTATGAATTACTCATTACATTCCGCATATATACTGTCAATACAAAATAGAAGAGCCGTTTGACAAAGTCAGGACCAATAACATTAGCACCATTAACCTGTACTATACTGCTATCTGCAAAATATGGGGTCCAGGTGATGTGTTTCATGGATTATGACAGAAAATGGTTGTCTGAGTGTATGTCTATATTGCCATGACTCTTGTCAATATAGCTGTCCTGGTTTACAGCTGTGAGTTTGATCGCCAAGAAAGCCGTCACTGTCATCAAAGCAGGTCACTGCAAACAAAGCTTGCATGGGAATTTGGATAAGCAACACCTGGACTTGCTACTTCTGTCATTCTATTATGCAGTTCTCTAGACAAACACTGAGCCTATTAATTCCATGCAGTCACTGTGAGGAATCCAGTCCTTATTTCAAACATAATTTTGATCGTAGTTCATAGTTCAGGCTTTCTTGTGGCTTTGAAGTACCCTTGGGCATGAATGTCTGATACCTCATGAATATGTAATTGCTGAATTCTTAAAAAGACTCTAAAGGAACTCCTCTGTCTGACACTCTAAACAATAGCTGTTCAAACTCCTCCAAAGAGCCATGGTGAAACAGTGAGCTGAACAGGGTTTTCCTATTAACCACCATGCAAAAAGTGATGGAGAAACCCTACTGAATGCTTCTTGAGAAAAACAGGTACTGGGGTGGAAACTATATGTAGACCTACCAAGAAACAGTTCAGGAAAGAAAGGGAAGGGAAGAGAAGGAAAGGGAAGGGAAAATTAGATTTGACTATAGAAATGGAAAGGAGGTATCCGCAAGATATGGGATATAGGATTTTTTAGATATGAATTGTCTGATATAATATGGTAACAAGTACATTTCAAAAATTCATGTTGTGTTTAACTCATGCTCACTTGGCTGCTTTAACCATTTTACCATGTGCAAAAGCATAAAGCTTTAGCTACATAGGGCTTACAATGTGTGGCGACTTTAAGCCATGAAGCGTCTTTACAAAATGAGAAAGATAATTCAGAAACAAAATAAGAATCTGGAAATAAAATCTGGGCCTCAAAACAAGAGCAGATGTCAGAGCAGAGAAAATTGAATATTTCAGAAGTGGAGTTTCTAGAGGACAGAGTATAGTGTAAAGTACGACAAACAGTGTAAAGCTCTTGCATTCTCTTCATGGCCACTGCTAATGGAATTTCTCTACTTAAGCATGTGGACATATACAGTCATCAGAGAGAGCTTGGGTAGGTTTCTCGACTTTTGTTTTAGGAATTATTGGAGAGTGATAAAGAACTGGATACAAAAAGGAATTAATGACAGTAAATTAAGTAAAGAACAAGCAAACAAAACTTAAAAATTTGGTAACTGGCACCTACATTATGTCTCTTGCCTTTCTTTATGTGTCTTTGTGTTCTTCCTGGTAGGTTTCTTGAGAAATAGCAGCAGTGTTCTAAGTGTTTTAGGTAAGGAAAAAAGAGTGGTGAGACTTTTGCAAGAACTACCACTAAGTAACACCATGAGAGTTGCTGCTCAGAGAAGATAGACTACCACCTTTATCAAATCTGCACTGCTTCATGAGGTCAGGTTCCCACTTTAGATCCTTGTACACATACATTCTATGGGGTTTCCTGGTGTTTGTGGAAAAAAACTATCAATATGATGAATAACTGATAACTCTTGGACTCCACTTATCCCCCCCCGTAAGAACAAAATATGAACCAGGAAAATCTGTGATCTTTCCTTCCTTTCTCACATGGAGAATGCATTAGTTTATAGATTACTTTTTCAGAGCAGACAAGAGAAGAGTCAGTTTTCAGAGGAGAATTAGTGACAAAAAAATCTCAAACCGAAATTTCTAGAAATAAAACTCTTATTCTTATGAAAAGAGCTAAATTATATAAAAGACTTCCAGGAATCCTGAAGGGGTAACTCTCCTTAAAATTACATGCTTTTAACACATGTTATGAAATATATTTTATTTTATTTTATTTTATTTTGTTTTGTTTTGTTTTGCTTTGCTTTGTTTTGTTTTATTTTATTTTCCATCCACATAAATTGAGGAGTATCAGTAGGTTATAATAGGAAATATGCCCTAAAAATTATGTTTCATGATTTCTACAGTGGTAAATATTACAGCAGAGTCTGGAGATGCTAACCAGTTTGCTGTGTTGGATTCTTTACAAAAGACATAGTGAAATAAAAAAGCATATTTGATAATTTGCAAACTGTTTTTAAGACAACACAAAAAATAATTATTTTTGCCGGTCAAGGATATTGTGACAATAAAATTTGTCATTAGAAAAGTATAAATTGAAGAGACATCGACCTGTTACTCGGAAAAGACTGGAAATACTAAACCCTGGAAAACTGTTGTATCTCAGATAAATCTTTCTTCATCTACAAAACAAGAGCAGTGAAAAGACTATGTGAACTAGAGGTTTAGGAAGTACTCTCTATAATCTCACAGATCTACACTCCAGATTTTTTATTGTTTATTTGTAAAGTTATTTCAATCTGTTCCAGCTTTTTTTTTTTTCATTTTAAATCTCTCTGACATTTTTCACACATTAGGATTTTTTTAGCGTTCATATCAGGGTTTGCATATTTCAATAAGTCTTTTTTATAGGGCAGGGCTTGTTTTTAGTTTTCTTTGACTTCTTTCTGTTAGTCCTGGACTGTACTTCTGTATGCATATCAATTAATTAAAATCATTTTTACTGATCACGGTTGAACATTTTTATTTTGTTTGGTTTCTTAATAATCGGTAAGGTTTCTTTTAGCTCAACGCAAATTATACTTTTATTTCTTATGTCTGTTCATTTCAATCTTAACTAACTTGCCTACCTCATGTTTCATGGGAGGAACTCATATTGAAGATATTCCGACTTCCCTAGTCACTCAGTTAAAACCATTCACATTTAAATTATTCACATGTACATCTGTGGAGTACACGCTGTCAGCTTTTGAAACACTGCACAAGATGATCACTGTCCAACTGACAAGAAGCCCGTTGCAAACAGAGAGGACATCACAGCCCCTTCATGCACTCTAACATTTCACCTGAGATGCCACCATCATCACCATAGCATCTCAGTTCCCTGATGCTGCTAATGATTGTTCTGTAAGAAAACCTAAAGGTTTGAAAAATATCGTCTCAATTATATAGAAAGGGGAAATGAGGCTTGGAGCAGATATCGGCTGATTTGTCACGTATGCAGAGAAGGCAATAGCTGACATAAGGTGTGATCTCGTGATACCCCACAGAAACTAGCTCTTCTACCAGCCACATCAAGCAAAAATGAATCACAGACCTCTGGTGGATGCTGAATTTTAAAGGAAAGTTCAGACTTTTTTTTGAAAAAGTTACAAACGCTGACTGAATGGAATTTGTAAGATGGTGAATAGGCATGACTGAAAAAAGTCATTTCATGACATGACAAAGACATTTTCATGACAAAAATAAAGAGAAAAATGCTAAAGCCAACAGCTCTACTGCATGTGAGATTTTCAAAGCAGTCCCCACTCTATCTTAGAAGTTACAGCATAATACTACATGAACATTGTTTGTTATTATTATTATTTGAAGATTTAAATCTGACAATAAATCTACAGACTTCATAAAACATATTTTTGTAAAGACTTTCCATAGTGTGTAAATGTAATGCATCATACCTACATGAAAACCCTGATATATCACAAGACAGTAACTTTTAGCTTTTAGAATCAGAACTTCAGATATCTAATATTCTGCTAAACTTGGCATTTATTCATTGTGAGCTGCAGTCAGAGATATTAATCCAGCAGATTTTCTTTTATTTTTTTTTAGATTTATTTATTTATTTTTTTTCAGGAAGGAGGATAACCAGGATATGAAGCCCCATTCAAGTCTCTTTGTATTTCACAGCCCTGCATAACCACCTTTCTGGCATGCCAGTCAAAGCTCTGCTGCCTCTGAACATGAGTGCTGACAAGGCAGGAATCTGTCACTATGTCCAGCCAATTCAGTAAGCCAGAATCACTGATGGTAGATGAACACATCTGTTATGCTCTTGTTAAGTCAAGATTTGCAGAGCTAGCTACCTATGACTCAGACTAGATAGCTCAAGCCAGGTGCTGTTTAACCCAAGTTACATTAATATTGGAGTTGAAAGTTTATTTCCTTGTTTGTTTTGCATTCTGTTGTAAAAGTATTTTATTTCCACTTATTTGTGTGGTTTAGAAAAAAAAAACAGGTTATTTCAAATATGTGTGCTCTTCTAAGTATTTCTAATATAAACTCTCTTTAGAATTTGTGAAAAAATGTCTAATAAAGTACTAAAACATGTAACAGAAATCAATGTACACATAGGAAATCAGTGCAAAGACAAGATGAGGTGGGAAAATAGAATAAATAGCCTGTCTGCAATGCTCCGCATCCTGACTGGACCTGACTAAATCTCAGCTGTGGCTGGTGACTCCAGCTTGGCAAGCCTGAAGGTGGGAATGACTGTTCCTCTGGCAGCTCTGCCTTGGCAGCCTGATGCCCCGCGGACAGGCCGCGTGTCTCAATGGGACAAAGCGGTTGTGGCACTGTCTGCTGAGGGCCATGAAGCACCTGCCCAGCGTGCCGCCCTCCAACCTCCTTTGCCACCACATGCTGCATCTGGGGCAGCGATGATAGGTATGGTGGTGGGGTCAGAGCAGGTTTATGGCTGCCCATGAACAGCACCAGCTCATCCTCAGGCAGCATCTAGGTGTTAGCAGCATCCCTGCCAACCCCCAGCTGTCTCCTGACAGCCCTTGTGGCCCATGGCATTCAGTCCTACTGGCCAAAAGAGCATCCATGCTTACACAGAAGCACCTGTGCTAGGGACCTGGCCCTCTTTCAGCTCAACTCAGTCTCCAATTTTACATTCCCTGACCCCAGCTTAAGCTCCTAGTGGATATCAGCAGCAATATATGGTCATTCCTTCAGCTTTTCATCTGGGTTATGCTTCTGCTCATGAAGTCTCTGTGTTTATGTGACTTCTGTTTCCTTCATGTTCATACAATCATAGAATGCTTAAGTTTGGAAAGGACCTTTAGAGGTCATCTAGTCCAGCCCCCTTGCACACGCAGGGTCACCTAGAGCACGTGGCACAGGACTGCATCCAAGTGGGTTTTGAAGATTTCCGGAGAAGGAAAATCCACAACCTCTCTTGGCAACCTGTTCAAGGTTCAGTCCAGCTCCCTTATCTTGTTCTTGCTTTAACTGATTTTCACAGTTAAAGCCCAATCCGAATTTGCTCTTAATAACAAAACAAATAATTATTTCAGTATATGTAGGATGATAGGAGTGCCTTTTAACTGTCAGGAGCAATCATTTCTCTAAGAACATCCAGAACTAAAGTGCATGTCTTCCTCCCAGTGAGCAGGTAGCAAGTGGCCTGCCCATTAAGGAAAATGTCTTCCAATCCTGAGAAGGAAAAGGTTGATTACAGGGACATAAACAGCTATGGTCTGAGTGAAAGGGCAAAACAGCCTCATGACTGTTGCTACATTGTGCAATGCAGAAGCTTGGAAATGACCCTGACTGAAGGATGGAGTTGCCCTGTGTCACCTGATAAATCAGAGCTTGCTAGGTATGCCCCTGTATGTAATTTGCCGCTAGTGTGACTGCATCGACTTCTAAAACTAACTCCAGTTCCCTCTTGCTATCCAGAAAAAAACAGTGCTAAAAATCCAGATTGAACAGTAGCTGTATTAACAGTTTTTCATTTGCCTTTCAAGTAAATTAAATGTAAAAATGAATTGAAAAGGGTTAAGGACTGGTTTAAACTGCCTTAATATTTCACATGCAAATAATTGTCAATTAACCAAAACACCATTAGGAAGCCAATAATGGACAATTATTTTTAATGGAAATGCTCTCACTGCTTTACAGCTTTGTCAAGTGGACCAGTATAGGCTGCATGTTAAATCGCCACACTGTTCCAACAAGCTATTTGAAATCTGTGGCAGACAGACTTGATTGATGCAGTGTACCAGAAAGCATAAGTATTGCAGAAAATGCTGTTTCAGAGTTCAAAGCAGCAGAAAAATTGCTGTTTAATAATTCAGAAGTGAAATGAAAATAATGTAAAGAAGATTAGCCATGCTCTTTTATTGGGCGATATTCATAGCAATGTTCTCATTTCTAGACCTGTTTTTTCAAGTGATATTTTTAATCAAATTCTTTGAATGAAAGCTTTGTTCTTTCTTTCTTTCTTTCTTTCTTTCTTTCTTTCTTTCTTTCTTTCTTTCTTTCTTTCTTTCTTTCTTTCTCTTTCTTTCTTTCTTTCTCTTTCTTTCTTTCTTTCTTTCTTTCTTTCTTTCTTTCTTTCTTTCTTTCTGTTTCTTTCTTTCTTTCTTTCTTTCTTTCTTTCTTTCTTTCTTTCTTTCTTTCTTTCTTTCTCTTTCTTTCTTTCTTTCTTTCTTTCTTTCTTTCTTTCTTTCTTTCTTTCTTTCTTTCTTTCTTTCTTTCTTTCTTTCTTTCTTTCTTTCTTTCTTTCTTTCTTTTTTCCCTGAGAATGGGGCCAGAGGGGGGACTTCACCGGAAAGAACAAACTATCTTTTATTCAGCATTGTGGCAGAACTAAAATTTGTTCTGTGTATCGTACTTTCTTTTTGTTTCTGTCATAAAGATACACAAATAATTCAGCCCAAATGTGTGTCTCTCTGGAAGCTATTGTTTCATTGTGTGAAATATTCAAAAGCAGTTGTAAACACTCAGCTGCATCCTGGTTTAGCTTAGCCCACATGAGAATTAAAGCATCAGGATAACTGTGTTCCTCATTTGTTTCAATGTTTCCTGAATTTCCCAGGCTTCCTTCAAACACACCGTGAGTTGACTGGCCAGGGTATCATCTATCTCAGTTATACCCATCCCCACCCACCTGTATGTCTCAGGACAGAAGTCCTGGACAGCTGGAACTCCTGGGCAGTTCCAACCATATATTTCTTGACACCAGGGAAGTTCTCAAGTTGCTAATTTCAGCAAAAAAAAAAAAAAAAAAAAAAAAAAAACCCTTTGCCTTGTCAAACAGCAATGGCATTTGCCTGCAGAATCTGTGTATCACTAAAAAACAGAGGCTGGAAATGTCATAGAAGGTCATTCACATTATATAATCTATCTTAGCCATCTTATGTAGGCATTTGCAACAATCCTCAGAAGACATCAGACTTCATTGATTGTATAAATTTACTAAGTTGATGACCTGAAGACCCTTATATTGGATACTAAAGGTAATGGAAACTCATGTCAATAACACTCCGACTCTTCACATTTCCAGGAAGGTCTGAAAATTATTTGAACATATATGTTTGAAGGAGAAAAAAAATGGTGTTTTCTGCTGAAAATCACTGCAACTGCAGTGACCAAGATGAATATTCAAACCCATTTCAGCCTGCTTATCAGACAGTTGGACAAGCTGGTGAATTCTAAATTTCTACAATTCTTTTGTGATCACATTCTGTTTCAAACTTTGATTTTTCTGGTTTAATATCCTAATCATTGTAAGTCCTAATCATTGTAAGTCCTTTGAATGGAGCTTATTAGCTAAATTCTCTTTTTTGGGCATATAAAGGATCTCTATATTTGGTGGGGAATTGCCTCATTGCCTTTTTTTTTTTTTTTTTTGAGCACTCAGCTTATCTGACTTAAGCCTTTTGCTTGCTATCAAAATAAAAGTAAATAAATAAATAAAGACATACATAAAGTATCTAAGAGTAATGTTTCCTCTTAATCTGTTTCTAAATTTTCATACATAAAACATTTGGTAAATTAATTCAGTCATTAATTTATTTGACAACAGGTTTATTAATGAAACTGATATGGAGTATTGGAATCCTAGACAAAATCTTAACAACGTAAAATTCTGCTGCAGTATGTATCCCTTAGTGTGCAAAACATCCCCTAAACTATTATGAGATTAAACTAATCTTAGTCCAGAGATGTTGTTTAAAGAAAAGCATCAAAAGTTCTATTTATCAGTCTGGAATTGTCTTATTTAGCAACCTGTATTCCAGTACTTCAATGCAAAGATTCAAAATCCAATTTCATGGCATCAGTCATCCCAGATGCAGATATTTTGCTCATCATGCCAAAGTCTTATTGCAGGATATTCCCACTTTTGGGTAATAGATTTCTAAAAGGGGGAAAAAAGCACATGCCCATACATGAAGTGTAATGGAGATTTTTATCATCTCAACAGTGTTTGGAAGAAGAACTTAAGAACTTATTTCCCTGACTGTTTCCATTCTTACATGCCTTCCTATATTCTGCGGAATGACAGTTCCCTTTCATTCGATACACTTATGTAAAGTAAAGGTAGGAATCTATCTTTATATGAATGGTTTATGTATAGTAAGGGATGATTCGATAAGATTCTCCATTATCTTTTCTATTGTATGAGAAAATAACAATACAGACCCTATTCTTAGACAAAATACAAGGCATCCAACACATACATAACCCTCAAAACTATTTTCTCATTTCTACAGTCTTACAAACAGCTAAAGCAGCATGTGCATAGCTCTGGAAGTATCGAACTGCAGGGCACCTCATATGTTAATCTGTCACAGAAAGCGGAGTGCAGAGCACAGTGCAGTTATTTGTTCTTATCACAGATGCTGTACCATAACTTACAATTGCTAACAAATAACTTACATTTTGTTGAAAAAAAAAAAAAAAAAAAAACACCAGAAACCATGCTGACTTTTTTCAACAGTTCTGCTAGGACTATTCACACATTTAAATTTAGTCAGATGTTTAGCTATTCTGCTGGAACCATGAGAGTATGTCCAGCTCCTTTCACCAGTATCAGGTTCATTATAAACACTGTCAGTGAAATTATTTAAGCCAGTGCTTTCAGTCAGGATCTTTAATATAATTGAATAGAGAAGGAAGCAACTTAACCAATTTTAAATGTGGTATACCAATGAACTTGTTTTTCTTAGCCATTATGACATTCCCTTAAGAAACAGGTCATGAAATACCAGGGATCACAGATCAGAGGTTAAAAGAATGATTTATTTAAATAAACAAGAAAGATTTACCCAGAAAGATATCCATCATGTAAAATTATTATTTATTTCCTTACAGGAAATTAATAAGATTAGATAAAATTGGCTGTGCTTAGGTCATATAATTTTATCTAAAAAGTCTTACATGTTGAATCTTTTTTTGGTAACAACTCTTGAAATCCCAAATAAAATTAGAAAATCTCATTTTCTAAGAATTCAATTTATCTTTTTTTCCTATATAAGCTCCAAAAATCATTTCCATAATTAATATTATCTCTTATTTGATGTATTGGGATTGGGATTTAAAGGCATGGTTCTTGTAAATCAAAAGGATTTGCTAGTTAGAGATTTAGGGAGAAATATCATAAAATTTATTTAAACAATATAGATAAACGTACAGGTCACAAAACACATTCAAACTCTTCTTTTTATTATTTTTTATTAGACAATACTTAAAATATTTATGAACCTGTGTTTGCTGAATGGGCTCTCTGAAGCTGAGTTTAGTTAATGTCATTGCACAGCCCATTAGATAGTCTGAAGTTTAATCTTTACTGTGGTAAAGAGTGCTGCATGTTCATTCTTGGATAAGTTATTTAACATGCCTGTTTTTACATCTTCAGAAATCAGTGCTGCTATACTAAGTTGTTGAAAGAAGTTGTTGCAGTGACAAGAGCATCATTTTCATCTTGTTCTGTGTTTCTGCATGTGTGCAGAAGCGCTGAGCTGTCAATAGCATACTGTTATAAAGCAACAACATAGAGCCTAATAAAAAGCAGAGCTTCACTTCTGTTTAAAGACGTCATTCTGAGGCAAGAACAAGCAGACCAGGAGATGAGACGAGCTTTGCACTATAGTGTGGGTTTATGGTAATCACCCAGGAAATGAAGAAATCTGGACTCTGGCCTTCTGTCATAAAGCAATTTATATTAGTGTTTCTCCCTTCCCAAGCCATCTCATGTTTTCCAATAGTAATAATAATAATAAAAACCTCACAAATCCAGAGAGAAATCTGGGAGAAATGCTCAGATCTTCCCTTTTCCAAGTTGAAGGTCTTAACAGGTTGTAGCTTCTGTCTGGATATAGGGAAACCTTCTGTCCTCATGATAAATAGCTCAGTAGTTCAACTTATTGTTTAGGGAGCACTCTGGAAAAACATTTTGGTTCCTCTCAAATTGAGACAGACCCAGAATTGAACATCAGTGGGTCCTGCAGAATTGTTACCGTCTACAAACCATATTTAAGCCCCTCTCCATTATGTATCCACTCGGAGAGGATGACTTTGGGACTTGTTCCAAGGGCACAAGGATATTCATCTTGAAAGCAACATAAGATGCTTTTAAACAGGCCAACCTCTAAGCTCCAGGGGCAGCAGTATTGATATAGATAGCCACATTCTTGTCCTTCGCTATTGATTAATGCCAGGTTAGCCCTTCCACACTGCATTCATCTTTTTGGATTGCAATTTGGAAGTGGTTCATGCTTCTCCCTGATTGTGTGCAAAGCCCAGATGTCTAACCCTGTCTGCCTTGGGACATTACTCTGATGAAAGTGTTGAATTAGCCTCTGCAGACCTCAACTGAAGTTTGCATTTGATTAGCAGCTGTACTTCTTTACATTCCTGCCTCTGGAAATATTCCATTGCCAATATGTAACGTTACTTTTCAGTCTGAGAAAAAAAAATCAATATGTGAACTACAAAACAAGCTAACAAGTAACAACTAAATCATTAAAATATTTGTCTGTCTATTTTCTATTTCTAAACATGGCCATAAAAATCTTAGTTCATAGACTTGAACATACTCAGACTAATGTCATATCACTACCATTTCTGTCAGTAGCGATTCCCAGGGTCTATTTTTTTATTCCATGGCAGATTGCTTTTAAGTTCACTCTAGAGTAAAAACAACCAAAACGAAAATGTATATCAAAGAAGAATGAGACAAGCAGTTTGTAAGATAAATGTTATAACCAGAAGTCTGTGATGTAACCGTGTGCTAGCAGACAGATCTTCTTTTCGTAAATGTGCACACTCAGGAATATGGAAACACACTGCAGTGGTATCACTGCAACTATATTCAAATGCAAATGCAATCCAAAGTGCAGCAAAAATTGGACCAATGTGACAGACTGAGTGTATGTGTATTTCCAGCTGTGTTCGTCTTTTCCTACAAGGCACGTTGGTGACACCAGAGGGGTTGCAAGCTTCTCTCAACACTATTCACAAGCAATGCTGTAGACCATTTTTTCCTACAGTGCTCAACTGTGGGGGTTATGATTGGTTGATTGGTTTGCTTTGGTTGATTTCGCCAGAACACTTTCAAGAGATTTTCTGCAAATTTTAAGGAAATCTTGTTGTTTTGTGTACATTTTGTGACAATTTCTGCCAACTAGCAAATGAGACTGAAGTAAGAACTGTTTTTGGGAACAAGACCATTTTCACAGAAACAGCTCGTTGCAACCTGACACTTGAAATCATTTACAGAGAACAAGTAAGTACTTTATAATTGTAACCTTTGGCCAGAATCCATACTTCACTAGCTGTCCCTCATTTCTGAGCTTTCATTCCTGAAGACCCTCATATGCGGACCAACCTGCCAACACTGAGTTTGCACCAAGAGTTCTCACATCTTGATTACACTCTCTCAATAGTCTCTTTCACTTCTGTGCTTACAAGAATAGCCTCCAAACCTGTCAACTTCTGAACATCAAAGAAAGCCGACCAGGGCTTATGATTTTATTTAGTTATAAATAAGAAAAATGCTTTCAGATTATCGAAAACAATCAGATCACACTCACAGTGTAACTGAATTCTAGTACTGCAGTCACTGTCACTATTCACAGAATCACAGAATCACAGAATGGTTGAGGTTGGAAAGGACCTCTAGAGATCATCTAGTCCAACACACCTGCTCAAGCAGGGACACCCAGAGCACAGGGCACAGGGTGGCATCTAGGTCAGTTTTGAAGATCTCCAGAGAAAGAGACTCCGCAACCTCTCTGGGCAGCCTGTTCCAGGGCTCTGTCACCCTCACGGGAAAGAAGTTCTTCCTCACATGGAGGTGGAACTGCCTTATTCTCTCATTTCCTTCCTGCCTGTCTGCTATATCCACAGGTCAGATTTCAAATTCGATGGTAATTCTTAATGGTAGCTTTTTTTAGCATCTAACACTAATTAAAGACATTTATTTGAGGTCACAGGCTTGACAGTGAAATAAACAGCCAGATGCCTTTTACTCCCTGGGGCATTAGGAGTTCACAAGCTTTTTAGTTCCATAAAACTTACCTCTATTTCGTCAGAATCAGGAAGGTCCCAAGAGAGTTTATGAGGAGCTCCTGTGGTCCAAGAAAATAAGCACAGCTTAATAAGCAAATCAGAACTATGAACAGCCTAAGGAGTTATGTATTTCAGCCAAAATATTCAAAAAATGAGTGAAAATAGTTCATTATAATGAAAGCATTTTGCTACTTTCAATGCACTGTAAACTTTACTCCCAACTGCAGGATCATTGTACTTAATTCTTATCCAACTTCCAAGGGTGAAAAGTGCTATAGAAATGCAAGCTATTATTAAAAAATGCAGAAGCTACTCTAGCAGCAGTGCAATAAATAAGAGATTTATGAAAGTCCTTTTTTGTTTTTAAAGCAGATTCAGTATGATTCTATGAGAATATGCTCTGTACATATCTGGATAGTATCCGCTTTGCCCATTAGCGAAAGTTTTGCTTTGGCTTTGAAACTTGAAATTGTAAACCTCATTCATTGAAGGTATGCATACTTACTTTGTGCCAGTGGTAGTGGTCAAACTAACTAACTAGATATTCTCAGTGGAAAAATATTCACATTGCAAAGATCATTGCTATAACTATCATTTAATAACCTTGATTAACTCTCAAACATCTGCTTATAGACCCTAGACTAACAGGATCTTTTCTTCCTGTTTCTTCAATCCTTCACAGAAAGACGTCACCCAAGAAAAGTATTTCCCACTTGCCTGTGTATTTTCTTTCCTCAGAAAGGTCAACCACCCTTCATTATGACAAAACCCAATTCATGTTTACCTATCTTAAAATAGTCCTTCCCAACAGGTAAAGTATTGTT
>NW_010578255.1:0-15960 GCF_000705375.1 Tinamus guttatus
GGCTGGAGGTTTTTAGTACTACAAAAACCACTAGTTCTCTAAAATACCACTGTGCCCACGAGAGTTTGGTGATCACTGGACTAGGTACTTACATGAGATGCCCCACACGTGAGCTCTTTGAGGCTCACTCCCAGGAAATTCCTCAGCGAGTGCCTAGCGCACACACACACACACACACACACACACACACACAGGGGAAGCTGCCCCGAAGCAGGAGTGATATCTATGACTAAGTCAATGATCCTTTTTCCTTTCTGAAGCTTTCTGAAACCACTGTCCATAAAAATCTAACAGCATTATTCACACTATCCCAATGTTGTTTATGCCACTTTTTAAAAAAATCTAAGCTGCTATTTCCTCCTTGAAAGAGCATCAGTTACTATAGTTATAGTTAGTTTAGCAACAGCTACCAGATCAGTATAGAAATACATATATATATCATTTGATTGAATGGTTGAAAGGCTTAAGTGATAGAATACTAAAATGTTAGAGTTCATGTTTTGGCTAAAATTCACAGTTCGGCTACAATCAGAGATACAAAATAGGGAAATATTAAGAGATAATACTAAAGAAATGAATATCTGTGCTTAATCCCAGCTAGTAGTACCACTAAACGGTGTGTTTATTGAATTTCTTTTCAAGTGAGAAGACTTCATATTTCCTTGCAGATCTCTTGTTGACTTTTAAATCCACTTATTTATATTAAAACTACTGGATCAATAGTAAATCTTGTGTTGCTAAAAAGGAAGGTGTTTGGTCTAAACTATCAACTTTTCTTATAGAATTATAAAAATCCACAATTAGTTATCTTCTGTAAGATGCCAGGACTGATTCAAATAAATTGTGCTCAGTGGCATCTTAGCTAGCTCTTTTTAACAACCAATCATTACTCTGATTAGCAACACACACTGGGAAAAATGTATCTTAGAGGCTTGTTCCAGCCTTTGGTGCTCGTGAGAGTTTTTGAAAGGTTTCTGTCACCTGTAAAGGGCAGAAACAAGAGCTGACAGTTCACCTCACACCCAAGAACAATGCTAAGGAACCTCTGATACCACAGCCATGTGCTACGACCCCACACTCCCAAAAAGTGCTGCATTAAACCCAAAACAATTCTGCTCTCCCCAAGTGAATATAAATAACTGACCTCATCTTTCAGCCAGTATTATTTTAGCACTCTGAATATCTAGTCAGAGATTCCTAAAATCATATTTCATAAGTAGTTCCAGAGATAAAAATAAGACTGAAATTATTAAATACTATTATTTGTTCCAAACACAAAGAAAAATATCAACTTGGAAGGCCTTTTAATCAGGCTAAAAGGGTTTAAGCCACATTCCTTTTATTCCTATGACTTCTACTAACCCTCTCCACTGTGATGAATTTTACCTATTTTGAAATTATTAATTAAATAGGCAAAGGATATAATTCACAGGCTTTCTTTTTTTTTTCCTCCAATTTAAAAATTTATCGAGAAATGTTATCTGTGTTTTGATTGATCATTTGGACTTTTTTTGAAATCTTTTCTGAGTTTATGTTATTCCCTATGTATTCTTCACACCAGCAGTTACTCCTCAAGGAGCAGATAATATTGAATATCATATGCTGATTAAAGAAAATAAATTTATTGTCACATAAGTGACAAATCTAAATTTTAAGATGAGGCAAAATGATAAAAATAGAAGGGTATAATTCAGGAAACAATTATCCACCTTAGATGAGGGAGTTCTACAGACTTAATTAAAAAATGCACCGAATGCATTACTGTCTATTATAGCACACCCTGTGCAATTCATTAAAGCCCTCTCCCCTGTGCAGAAGTGACAAACACTCCTTTCTGCAGAGGAGAAATGAGGTGGAACACAAAGAGGGTAATGTCAAATTAAAAAGGAACTGACCTGTTCATAGCACAAAATTATATTATTAAAAAAAAAAAAAAAAAGAATCACGGATCTCTGGACAAAAGAGATGAAGCTACAACAGAAAAAAAAACAGCTGAAGTGAGCCCTAATTTGTTTACAGAGCACTTAGGATGGAGATTTACTATGGTAATTAAGCTATTATTCAATGACAAAAAGAAAAAAGAAGCAATTACTAAAGAAACCCCACTGACACTTGGCCTAAAAAGATATACACCTCAGTGAGGAAGAAAAAGGTGAAATAAACATCTTTAAGATTTTATTTTAAACTGGTTTAAAATGAAAACAAACAGAAAAAGGATCGGAACAAAGGGTTTTTCAGAAAATGGATAAACTCCAGCAAACCAATGAGTTAGACCTGCCACTTCTTTTCACTTTTTTCTGACCTTTAAAAAAAAAAAAAAAAAAACTAATGCCTAAAAGACTTAAGGATTAAATTATTTTCTTAAAATGATTAAACTACTGTTCACAGCTACCATATATATGTTTATCCCTCATTGTCAACTTAATTCTATTTACTGTCATTGTTTTGAGATATTAAAAAATTAAAAATAAAAAATAATAAAGCTAAACATTACAGATCCTATTTATGTTATAAACTATGTATTTCCATTAATCTCCATGAGCAATTCCATTCTGGGCCAGAAACATCAACATTTGCAGTAGAATCTTTTCTCAGTACACACCTGCATTGCACCATAGCAAAATTCCAGGTAAGCAGCTGGTTCCACCCTTCACTACT
The DNA here is from genome assembly GCF_000705375.1 of Tinamus guttatus. Next base: position 2,659 of record NW_010578255.1, read on the forward strand.
CTGTTAATACTGATATTGCCCACTCATTCCCATGCATCTCCAAAACCACTGCAAAGCTAACAACAGTAACTTCATACCAGCATTTTCCGGGTCCACAGACTGCCTCCACAGCATTGAGGTGACACACACCATATAAATGAAATTGCACAGGTACTTATCATATGAAAGCTAAGATCTGGTGCAAAAAAAAAAAAAACTCTTCATTTCAGGTCAGATAAGTTTTAGGCCTACATTGTAAGTGGCAAACTTCTACCAAATTTAGACTCGAATACTGATTTGACTTTCTTGCACCTTACCTTCCTTTTACATTTCACTTTCTCCTCCATAAGCAATTCTAAGCTTTTTTGTACCCTGGACAAGTAAAAAGGAAAAATATAACCTATATATAGGGGTATAGAGCTCCAATTTTAGTTACAGACTCCAACACGTTATACAGGCAAAAGAAGAAGAAAACATTTTCTAACTTGCTCGTTATCAGTAGATACTTAAGCTAAATTCCACTTCAAGGCTCAATTTCATAAGTGATGATGTATGAGTGTCCAACTGCAAAGTCCACCACGAAGGAGGTCATTCTCCTTTTTTATTTATTTTTTTTAAACCCCGTCATATATCAGATGCAAATCAAAAGAAATCAAGGGAGCAACAACAATGCATAACTTAAACACATTCGAATTTGAGCCTAAGGAGACCCTGTATGAAACAAGATTGCAGCATTCGCTTCTTAAATCCTAGTAATACCTTTCGCAACGGATAAAGGTCACATTTATCAAAACCATTGCTAACATTTCTGCATAACCAAGCCAAGCACAAGTCCTGCCTATGTGCACCGGGCAGCTACACAGACCAGCCTGCGGGTCGGTCGAGACTCAGGGCCTCCCAGCTCCCTCCCGCAGCACTGCCACGTTGCGGGCAACACAGCAGTCCCACGTGTCACAGGGGTCACCCACGGTTATATCACTCACCCCACTCAGTCAGTCACATTCACAATCACTCAGTCACATTCACAATGCATAAAGGATCAGCATGAGCTAGAGGCAAAGCGACACTCTGTTTTCTCCTTTTCTGACTCGGTCGCCTAAACAGTCAGATACACTCAGCATTTCCAACCAGGTTTGAACACTAATGTACAGTCAGGCATCTAAAAGCCACAGCACTTACCTCAGATGACTAAAAAACACCTGCCCCCAAACACAGCCTTCCTCCTTGCTGTATTTCCCCCCCTTCAAAACTTCTTTCCAATCACCTAGGCCTGACTCAAGTTCTATAAAGAGAAGAGCAAAGTCAGATTACATCTGTTCTTATCTCCCAACACTGAGGCTTAAGCTACTTCATCAGTCTACAGAAGAAAGCACTTAATGAAAAGGTATGTTTAAGCACATAATGTTTAAGAGAGAGAAAGGAAACTATATTAGTGTGAGAAAAGTATGCCTAAAAACAATTTTTTTTAATTATTTATTTATTTTATTTTTTTACAAGAGATGTTACATCCCCTTTCAGTTGCACTATTGTGGTAAATGTCATATTTCAGCATATTCAGAAAAGATCATATATGTGCAATAATCTCTCAGTTTAGAACAACAGTGATCAGCTCCTTAATAGCATATATTCTATTCATTTAGTGTTTTAGGACCACATGCCATTTTCCTAACAAAAGCAGTCTCTTGTAAGATAGTAACACGGAGATCAGTTTTAATAAGCTCTTAAAAGTTCATCATAAATTTCTACTGACCTCTGGTAAAATATCACAAAATTCAAAGTGACAGAACTAAAAAGTGCCCATTTTCTAACTCTTATCAATCACTGTCTAGTAATTTATCTCCAACACATTAAAAAAAAACTATAATCTTGTCTCAGTTGGTTTTCTATAAAACATATTTTATTCTAGTTATATGTAAACTGACAGAAATTATCTTAATCTCTTTAGAATCTCATTTGTTTAATATTAATGCATCTTAATGACATAAGGTTTAAAAAAGGATACCGTTTGTAAAATAAAATAGCGACAAAATTTCCCTACCTCTTACCAGGTGGAATAAGCTTCTGACTGCGGTTCAAAAAAGTCAAAACTAAGATGCCTGCTCTTCTCAAGAGTAATGACCTCGAGGGACTAGAAACTGCCCCCAGAAACTTTTAGCAGTTAAGGGAACCCAGGCTGTTTTATTTACATACAGGAAAACTTCATTGTCTCTCAACACTGAACACTTCATTTCCAGGTCTGGATTTGCAGTCACGTAGTAAAGCCCTTGCAATAATTAACACCCTGAGGAACTTTACCCCTCTCACTCCAAATACACAGCTTTTCTGCACTCTAAATCTTCATCTCTGCCGCTCTGCAGCAGTGCTTTTGGGGGGTTTGGTGTGTAACTTCCCCTAATGTGTTGCAGTACCCGCTGGCCCTCGCTCCTCAACACTCGTGTACTTCTAAAGCACCATACAAACCTGGGTGGGGAGCAGGAGACAGCAGCTCCCAACCACGCAAGGGATTTTTTGTTCAGGACAGAAATGCAATTAGGGTTTCCTTTTCACTACGAGCTGATATAAAAAACACCTAACCAGTCTGTATCATGAAATCGCTGCTGTCTCTGCAGAGACCATCTCTGCAATCTCTGCAAACTGCTGTGCTCTGCTGTGCATGCCGTTCTAATACACTGCTTTATTTTGCTAGCTCGGTAGCTCCTGTCAACATTAAACTCGCCGGCTTTACCTATTTCCGTCCTCTCAGGTACGCGACCGTGTGTCCCCTGCAGGGACGGCTGGCCCCCCTCCCCGCACACCGTGGAGCCCGGGGACACCGCGGTGGGGACAGGGACAATGCAGTGGGGACACTATGGTGGGGACAGGAATGGCACGATGGGGATGGGGACACCGCGGTGGGGAGGCCAGAGTGGGGATGGGGATGTCACGGTGGGGATGGGGACACTGCGGTGGGGACAGGGACAATGCAGTGGGGACACTATGGTGGGGACTCTACTAAATCTAAACCACAGCCACTCGCCGCTTGTTCCCCTCACCTCATGTTTTCTGTGCTAGTCTGTGTCAGAGCCAAACTCCCAAAGCTCAGTGGCCTTCTGGGCGTTCCTGAGGCATTTGCTCTGCACCGCTGACTCACTTCAACGTTTTTTAAATGGGGACAGTGGGGACGAGGACACCATGGTGGGGACACCGCAGTGGGGATGGGGACACCGCAGTGGGGCCAGGGACGCCACGGTGGGGAGGCCAGAGTGGGGATGGGGACACCGTGGTAGTTTACTATATTCAAGGATATGTTGTTTCTGTTAGTGATTATTAGAGGTACACAGAAATCTGGCAGTGACAACCCAGTGACATTGCAATAGAAAAGCCTTCAGTGACATCAGCGAGCACTATGAGGTATTGAAGTATACTATGCTATACTACACCTGTGAGTCTCATTTACGAATCCATACATAAAGTGGATGGTGGAGTGATAAAGACAGCAGATGTGAAAGGAGCGTTTTCACAAGCTGTATCCAAAACTGTTTCCACACAATAGGCCCTTACCTTTATATTGCCAAACTGGACAAGTTGTAGATACAGCTGTTTTGGTTACAACAATTACAACAATCATCCGATATTTGTAATAAAAACTTACTATTTATAGTATGCATGCAAGTGTTTGGATGTTTAAAAAAAAAAAAAAAAACACACACACACACAACAAAAAACTCTTAAAAGCAGCTACTTGATTTTGGGCAAGACTTCCAGTTTAACACCCATCTCTCCCAGAGTGCTTGCTCCAGGTACTTTCTTATTCTGCCTGCAAAATCAGAGACTCTAACTCATTTTGTATATAAAGCTAATTGTAACCTGAACTTTCACTCTTTCTGTATGCTCACCTGCTGCTGATGAGATTAACATCATTAACTGTTTTCCAAGAGTCAAACAAAGCATTTGCTTAGATACCTAGATTTTATGAAGTCCTTTCACACTATGCTTTAGGTATTTAATCAGAATTTGATTGTTCCATTGATTAAACTATGCAACTATTCACAAAATAGCCAGTGCAATTAGCCATCATCTCTACACCCCTATGAGTTTTCTCCCAGAACAAGGCCTTCTCTTATGCTCAAGTAGAAGTAAGGATTTTGCTCAGCTTTGAGACGGCTCAAACTTCTTATCCTCAAGAATATTACAATGTATATTCTGAACATTCACATTCTGACCTCACTTCTCTGTTCACTATACCTAGGGCACACCTGTGCTCCATATGAGCATATTCATGGCAATATATGGCAAAAACATATTCATGACCCCAGCATGATTAAACTAAAAATGGAAATAGTCCAAATTCACTGATTGTGGAACATAACCAAAGTGAACTCTGCCACTGAAAAGACTCATAACCCGTACATATTACTATTACCGGTGTCTTGAACCAATGGTAGTTAAAGTCTTACTGAAAGTCTCTCTATTTGTATAATGCTTGAACACAATCTTGAACAATATTGGAAATGTTTAGACTTAACAAAGGATACAGAATAGGTACAGTGTGCAAAGAACACATTGCATATTTATTAGAAGAAATTAGTTCTCCCCTAGATGAACATGGAATTTCTAAAGGGGATTAAAAGGAGTTATGGGAGAAATATTGTGAATGCATTAACTGAACACAAATTTGCACTTTACTTCTTGACTCTTCATTTGGAAAACACCAGGTAGGTGTTAATTAAGATAACAAGTGACCCATACTTTTCATCTTTTGCTTTAATGACTGATGAGAATTTATGAACTTTAATGCTACTTCTTCACTGAAGCAGAGTTAAGTACACAGAAACAGAATAACACACACCTAATTTAAATAGTAAAAGATTTGTTGAGACTTTTGAGAGAATATTCCTCCACTTTGTTTGCACTTCTTGAAGAGAAACCTCATAGGTGTACTTTTTTGTGTATTATACTGTACCTCTAATGGTAATATATTCCTCACAAATGTAAGTAAAAATCAAGTCTACTTCCATGCTGGAAAGCAGATGACAATATATCAATTTTTACAGAAGAATTATCATTGATCATATGTTTCTGGAAAGACTGTTCCTACCAAAGACAGAAGTGACCTGCAATACATAGAGAAACTAGTATGCAAGAGAAGATGTATGCTAAAAATGGAGCATCTACACTTATTTGATAAGAGTTTTCATTAGAAAGCAGATACATATTTTCTCACCTAAGCAAACAAAAAGATTGAAAATAATCACCTTTGTATAACCAAACAAGAACACGACAGCTATTTCTGTGTACAGACTTGTTCCCTTGCCACTGATCTTATTTACGTCAGTGATTTGGAAAGGAGAATATTTACCCTGCTTGCAATCATTGTAATTTAGCTTTGCACTTTGCTTAAAGAACCAAAAGCAGTTTCTTTGTATTGATAACAAGTATTCTTGGTTTTCAGTTGTGTTTTACAGTGCTGAAGTTTGTTCAATTTCATAGAGCAAAATGATTGCAGAATATGCCAAGCTTGAAGTCAAACAGGTCATTTTGACAGCAGAAAAGCATGAACTGATTCAAAAACAGGCCATTACTTCTATCTATAAAATAGTCAACACTGGTCTGCTGATAATCACAGTTGCTCCTAGCTAAATCAAAGGCTAACATTTCTCAGCAAAAGTCTTCACATCAAAATAGTATTTTAAGTAAATTTCCATTAGTCTGTATCTTGTACTGCAACAAATATTAAACTTAAACTACTTAAAAAACAAAAATACACTTCATATTTTATTCACCTTTTTACCCAAAAAATGGAACAGTATTTAGACTTCAGCTTAGCTCTAAAAATCTTATTTGCAATGTAAGAATGTGCAAAGGATACATTTAATTATGCCAAATTTCTGTAGAAAGAAATTTAAAACTTCTGCCACATTTCCATGTGCAGAGCACTTCTTTGAAACTTCTAATTATTTCCTGAAGGCATGGGCAGATCATAAATTAGAAAGTAGCTGTGAAATTTCTGTAAACCCCACTCACTCATTGGTAGGAGTAGCAGCTTAAAAATCAGAGGCTCTTTTATACTGCTGGCTGGGAAACATCTGAAACAAGAGGGCAGACCTCCTCCTGTTGTAGAGTACATTAGTGTTTCCCATTGCCCTTCAAATAACAACCACTATCTAGATTAGCTCTGGGAGAGGATAAAAAAGTCACATACCTTATTAAACCTTACAAGTCATTTGGCAAACTTCTGGTCTCTGTAGACCTTTCTCTGCCTGAATTTCTGAATGATTTGCATATTGCTAACCATTACATTCAGCACTGGCATTTCCTTTGTAATTAGTTCTTTTAAGTGCATCAAAGCTTTAGAAGACATACATTCATTTGACAGTTCTCTAATTGCTTTTTATGTTGTCATCTTTATGGCAAAGTAGCTTTATGATCTTAAACCTCTAAAACATTTCAATTTTTCCTAGAACTTGATATAAGGGCTAAGAACCATGGTCAAATTAAACAAGTCTAATTTGAAGGTACGTAAGAGGTCTTAGCAGTGCATCAATTCAGTCGGTGCCAGACAATTTTAACCCTCCCAAGATTGTCAGACTACACAGAAATGTGACAACACAAATCTTGCCCTTTGACAGTTAAGATCTGGTTCATATTTATTCCTATCTAGCCCATACAGTTGGGAGCCCTCTAAGAATATTATAGGCATACCAGTAAAAGTCATCACCAAGCACTTCCTTCATGTTAGATGGCCTATTTTTTCAACAGTTTCTTGGCCATACGCTTGCCAGTAATTTCCTCCCCAATTCCCCTTTTTTTCCCCCCTCTAGCATGTATCTCTCTCATTTCAAGTCCCTTGGTTCAAGGCTGCGTGAAGGAGCAATTACTTCTTTGGTCCTTCATGTGCTCCCTTTAGCAACTAGAGAACGTTTGGTGAGCTGCATCTGCTATCCTCCAGAAGAAACATAGTTCACATCCTCTCTATGAATCAAAAGCTCTTCTTTCAGATCAAACAATGAAAGATAAATTTGGAAAGTCCTTTGGGCTAAAGCTTCCAAACAGAGTCTTACTCCAAACCAAAACACTAACAAATGTGCAGGCAAACAACTATGTGACGGCATTAAAAAGAGGCGAGGGAGGGAAAAAAAAAAAAAACACACAGTGTATAAATACAATGGCTTTAGCGAAAACACTAACAAATGTGCAGGCAAGCAACTATGTGACAGCATTAAAAAGAGGCGAGGGAAAAAAAAAAAAAAACCACAGTGTATAAATACAATGGCTTTAGCAGAGAGTTGGTTATTCTACTGACAACCTTCTCTTCCCATTTTGAAACTCTGTTTTGGTACTTGAATTTGAGTCTATGAATCATTTATTTTCTAATCTGGTCTCCCTATATAGATTTTTTTGTTGTTTTTGTTGTTTAGTTACTCACAAATATCTTGAGTACTTGGAAGGTAAAATATCTTGTCTTGATGGCCAGGTCATGATTTTGTGGATGGTTGTACTAAAACAGTTTTGAGCAGGAATTTTGAAACAGGACTTTCAAGTATATTGACCCATTCAGTCTATTAATTATTCTCTTTGGAATATCTCATATTTGAATAGGTCTTTTTTTTTCCAGTTAAGAAAAACAAATTCAGGACTAAAGCATAGTTGCAGAAATTTTGAGACAAAAACATCAATTTTTATTTTCTAAGAGCAATTTTTACTTTCTAAATTTGCTCTGTCTACTGAAGGACAAAGACGGATGATGAAAAACTAAATATTTATGAAGCTACAGAATAACAATATTGCAGGAGTTCTCTTCATTCAAGATGTTAATTGTCAGGAAGAAGAAAGAAATAGGCAGCATTAATTTTATTGAGCTTAGTCAACTGAACAGGAAAAGTCCAAACTGTTTGAGTCTGCAATATTCAACTAAAAAAAAAAAAAAAGAAAAAAGGCAATTTGATAACAATTGTGATTGTTTAGTATTATTATTTGCTAGATAAGCTTTAGGCCTTTTTTTTTTTTTTTTCTTTGGGGGGGGGGGGGGGGGGGAGGGCTGGGGTTGAGAATTCCCTCAACGATTCCCAGAGCTAACCAAGACTGCTGCTCTTCCAAATCTGGGAAACTCCAGAACTTCAAGCCATAGCCAAGGCTGTCCCTAGTTCATCTGGAAAGTCTATCACAACCAGTCACTACCTCATTCTGCTATGAAATATCCTATGTGAACATAAAACATATTTAAAGTTATGTCTAACACTTTTGTAGACAGTGGCAGATGGGCCAGAAAAATGGCTTACATTCAGACAGCTAGTGTGAACATGCAAGTCAACACATCTCATTAGGTCTAATGACTTAATGCGTGCTAAATAACCCAGTTTTGGATTAGTGAAAAAGCTTCAGAATTTATCACAACAGCTTATCAGAGCATCAGAAAGTGGTTTTTTTTTTTTTTTTTTTTCCCCTTCTCTCTTCTCTCCATGAAATTGATACTATTAAAGTGCAGTTGTGCAAGAATCACCATCAGGAGCAAGAAGAAATTCTTTCTACTTCAACCAGCCAAATTCCAATTCTGACACTGACAGATACAAGAGTTAAGCATTCCTTTGCAGAATCATATTCAAACTCATTTTCCCGCTTAAGAAAATGTCACACTATTGTCTTTTTAAACAACATACCTGCTCCTTAGATAGAAGAGACTTTGTGAGCCCATGGTTTACCAAAATAGAATTAAAAATAAAATCAGATCTCTGGTGCTAATCAGAGCATTTCTATTGAGGTTCAAATTATGCTAGCTAGGAATCTGTACTTAGATTTAATGATCTCCTTGGTAATGAAGCATAAAGACAGTTTTACAAAATCAACAGTGAGGAAACAGAAGAAAAAAATGAAAGACAGACAGACTCTGGCAGCAGTCCAGCATTCATAACCGAACTAATGTTCAATTACTGTGAAACGCTTTATGGAAATAAATGTTAGTTCTACATGAATCCCAAATGAGTTTATTACAATCAGTGCTATTAAAATGATTAAAATAAAGTGTTACTAATATGCCAAACAACTATAATTGCAGTTTCATAAAACTAATGCTTAATAGCATCAGAGATAAAAGATTTTTTTGTAATAACTAAACATAATGATGTGTCTAAAGCTTTTGAAATTATGACATTGATGCTAATGTTAATTACCCTTTTAAAAGGAACTAACTGAAAGCAATGCATAAAATAAATAAGAATGTCTAAAGGTAATTTATGTAAAGAGCCACTCATCACAGTTTTTCTGTATTGCTAGAAGTAAAAAAAAAAAAAAAAAAAAAAAAAAATTAATCAATTGCCTTCTTTCTTTTTTAATTTTTTTTGTGGGGGGGGGGGCGGGGTGTGGACAGGCAGATCTTTTTTCTTTTTTGCAAAATATAGTACTTCTGCTTAGAGTTTTTTCTTTTGGCAATCAAAGCATATTCAAAAATATGGCTTGACAGCTTCAAAATAATGAAGAACCTCCACAAATACACACCAATAGTAAGTAGTTATTCCTCTTAGAGGAGAACTAAAATTGAAAGAAAACATGAACTTATGTGAATCAGCTCATCCCGATATTTCAGAAAGGCATTCTTAATGGAGACAAGTGCATTTTGGTTAGAGTGTAACGTGCAATTTTATTAGCAAATATATTCACTAATCACTTATAGAGATGCTACAGCCTTCGCTGCAGGGGAAGAAAAAAAACTAATCCCAAGAAACCAGATTTCAACCCTATCTGTGGAGTTAACTTGAAGCAGAATTGCTAGGGTGATAGTTAAGGTATAGAGTAAGGTAGATCAGGTAGAGAGATGGCTCAACTCAAGTGTTCGGGCAGGGAAGGGTCACTTGTTTTGGAACTGTAGGTTTCAAAAAAAATGTGGTATTCGTCACTTCTTTTCATACCTCATGTGAAACTATCTAAATTTAAACACTGTCTTCAGTATTCAAACACACAGTTAATGGACAGTGTTTCCCACCTTCGGATGCGCTCTGTGTGTGTGGACTGCTCTGGATCAAATGTCTATATGTCCCATACCAAAACCATTTGTAGAGTTACTAGGAGGGAAAAAAATATGTGTGGCCATGTGCCATCTTAGCTCCAGTTCTGAGTGTAAATTACAATGATAGAATGAGATGGTAGAATAAGTAAGAAAAAAGGGCCCATACTTCAGAACATTAGACAAAATAAAAATTAGCACCAATTATCTGGGGACACATTCAGTTTGTGTTTTTAATTTGTGTCAACAGTCTTACACTTGTGAGCCACCCAATATTAATGAATCAAAATTTTATGGTAAGGAGTAAATAAATCCATAAAGAAGAAAAGGGTTGCAGTGTCAAGTTGCCAAGAAAGTTATTAAAAAGGATGAAGCTTTAGAAGTAAACCCATGGGAAACATCCTAAAAAGCCTTTTAAAGTGCTAACAATTTGAGTCACTACATGGCATTAGTAAAATTACAATTCATAAATTGAGAAAAAAACTGAATCCATATAGAGCATATGCAGATGGAAAATATGTTCTGGGCTTTCAGAAACATGGAGTATTTTTAAGAAATAAATGACAAATAAAAAAAGTAATTGTATACAATTGTAACAAGTTTTTTTTTTTCTTTTTGCTGTGGAAACACTGCTGCTCTGAGTACTAAGTGGAAGCAAAAACAATTATTTCTTGCCAAAATAAATTCAACTTTACATTTTATCATTCCAACAGTTTTATTAACAAGATAACTGCATTTTCTTCTTATAACTTTGAAAGCAGAACTATTGAATTAATAGCTAATGCAGATTTAAAATTAATGAGCTCTGCTGTGTTGATTTTTTTCTAAATTTCTTGAATAGTGTTCCTTTAAATAGTCTTTCACATAATGCGCAATCTTATAAGTCCCAATTGAGTAACAATGAAGTCTCGTTAGTCTTTGTCACCTCATAATCATTCATGCTGCATTTTAAACAAGCAACGTAAATTGCTGCCTTGGGAAATAATTTGGGAGTTATAGAAGAAATATGTGCCAGCTTAAGTTGTAGTTCATTCTTGTGCAGCATTTTATTATTAAAAAAGTTTAACTGGGTTTACAAAAGTCTTCTCATTAAAAGCATTTTCCTGCTAACTAAGTTACTTCTTACACATGTTAAATCTCAACTGCCTACCTACTTTGTAACAACCCTGTGTAAAAAGAGCATTTTTTATTGAGGTTATAATACTAGATACTCTTTTTGAAAGAACCTGCTGCTACAGGATAAAATTGCTCTAAGAAAATCAAGAAGGGAAGAGAGGGGAAAAAAAAAAAAAAAGGGAGAAGAGGGGAAAAAAAAAAAAAAACACCCACGAGGAGAACATTTACCACAAAGGAGAAGTTTCATAGGACAAGTGTCTCTTTTGAGGGATTTCCTTAATTTCCCCCTACCTCTCTGTCAAATCATCTGTTCCTGGCATTTTGACAACTAATATAATGGAATCAGACGCATTTGTTGATCTACCAATTAAGCAAAGTAGACAATTAAATGAAAACCTACCTCTGGGCAGAAGGCCAGCACAAATCCTACAGGCCACTTAAGTGCCATTTATAACCTATTGTGAGACTAAATGGTAGCTAAGCGGCACATATGCCTCACACTCCACAGATTAACCCTTAGTGGAGATTTTTTTTTTTTCTTCACATAAAGGAAGGAGCAGACCTGGCACCTCCACCATGGAAGGTGGAAACCTTCTTATGTCCTTTAACCACATGTAGCAACAGGACAAGCTCTAGCTGTCTGCCTACAAAGACACTCATCTACAGGGAAACTTGTTAGGAAGGAGCTTTCCTGTACAACCCAAATGATCTTACACACTCCTCCCCCTGTGGAAAGGGAAGCATGATATTCATTTCACAGAAAATCCTGAAAAATAGATTTTTTTCAGTATATCAGATTTGAAATTCAGTGTCATCGCAGACTCCTGCGAGCTTTTCCTTCTCCCTGACAAGAGAGGTCAGTCAAGCCCCAGCTCCTTCTCAGTCCATAATGCTTAAAAGGCATCCCCCAAAGCTTCAGGATACAACTTTCAAGTTTCTTTGTATTCTGGCAATACTTGAGGATCCTAGTAGACTCTCTAGGAAATCTGAGCTTTAATTAGATATTTGAGACCATCAGTTTTGTAGCAGGAGCCTGGGAGGTTCCTGGCTCTTGGCTTGACTCATAAGTGTCACCACGCAACGGAAGGTGATCCAGAGCAGCCACACGTGGACCTCCCAAACTTTCTTTTATTTCCCATATCAAAAACCTTGTTTTGCTGGAACATTCCACAACCATCTGCAGGCTAATGGATCTGGTCCTGACCAAAGTGTCATTAGCTGCGTCATTCATATATTCTTAAACATTTGTAGAAGGAGGTTTTCAAAGGACCAAGAGTCCTTATTAAAATGTGTTGTGAAAGAGGGGGAGAAGTATCTTTACACATGAGTTTGCAATTATTAATTGGCTTCACTTTTAATTAGTTAATGATCCAATTCAGTTGTGATCAAAGCACAACAGCTATATAATTCAGGAAAGAAAATTGAGTTAATTTACTTAGATATGATACTACTTTCCTAATGACTTTATTTCGATGGAGTTTCAATTAGTTATTAGGTTATTTTACTCATTAGACCAACAAGATGCCTGCAGGCAATTAACATGTCACTCCTTGTGAAAACAGCACATACATTTTTTTCCAGAGGGATGTCTTTAAGATTTATTTTACTGAGATTAAAAAGAAAAAAGTTTATGGAAAAACTAATTAAATATTGAAGCTCAAGGAGGTGGTCATTTATTTTTATTTGTTTGGGGGCTGAATGATTGTATTTTAAAAAAAAGTATCATTAGGAAGAGCCATTTACTGGTACAGCATTTAGTTTTAGTTCTGCTTGCCAGACAGGGATATCCCTTACCCAGCTAAACACAGACAATACGGTTTAAACTAGACACCACAAATCAAGACATTTATTCTTTTGTAACCAAGGCATTTTCTCAGACAGCTAGACTCTCTGGTCTGCTGACTGAGCAGTGAGAAATCATAGAGGAATATTTTTTTTTCTTTAAAAAAAGCTATAGTAATTATTAAATCACAATTCAGAGACAGTTGAAATCAATAGACACATCGTACTCTAATCCAGGGCAGGCAATGGGGGGAACAGGCTTTAATGAGTTATGACAATAGCAAATGACTTAGACATTTTTCCCCTCACAAATTTAAGTATTTTTAACCTCTATTCTGCATTTCATATTATTTTACCTTTCAGTCTCATCTATTATTGTATTACTTATTTCATAGAAAAGTTATTACCGTATTCAGCTATTTATTTACAGAACTCCACCTTGTTGCTTA
>NW_010578255.1:15971-56476 GCF_000705375.1 Tinamus guttatus
GCTGGGCACACATTATCAGAGGAGACCTTCCAGCACCTCATTCCCTACTTTTTATTATTATTATTATTAAAAAAAAAAAAAAGGCAGGAAAGTAGACGCTCTCTATCTTTTCCAAGAGTTGCAGGCCATATACATGAATGTGAATACACATTCATATGTGAATAAAAGAAAGGATTTCCCATTCTTTAATTCAGCTATTAAAACAAAATAACAACACAAACACCAAACCCAGTGATTCACATCAGTTTGAGTTTGTTTTTTGCTTTTTTGTTGTTTTTTTTTTTTGGTTTTGTTTTGTTTTTAAAAAAGCTGGCCTTCATCATAGCATTTAGCATCGGTTCCTAATCACCCCATGGGTGAGGTAGCTCTAACCTCTTCTCCAGTGCTCTTCTCATAGGTATTCAAGATGTACATATTTCAACATAGACTTTTGTTAGCAATGTGATAGGAGAAACCTCCCTTCCCAAACCATCATTTTATATGAATAACTGTGGAAAATACTTCCCCACACATACACATCTCCTGCAGGGACAAGGTCTTCTAGCTTCCCTTGATCCAGCTGTTCTCAGTAGCTCCTGGGTTTGCAAATGCCCTCCACTCACAAGGGAGTGCAGTGCAGCAATACCGGATAGCATGAGCAGGAGCCAGGGGTGGTTTCAGCTGAGCTCTTCCAAGCTTTACTGCTTACAGGATAAACAGGTTGGGCTCCCCAGACACTCCAGCCCCAGCAAAGTTCAACAGAAGAGCATACAGGAAAGACACAGAATTAACTTATCCTGCTAAACACACGTCCCCAGAGACAAGATCCCACAAACTTTGTCAGCCCAGCAAAAGTGCACGAGAACAGGTCAAACCAACTCGGGGGAAGAGTAACGGGCCTGACAGGCGGGACTGCTGCGGACGGCTCGCAGACAGCTCTGGAGACAGCCAGGCTGACAGGCTTTTTTTATTGCCTTGTTTTTAATGGTCGTCTGACAAAAGAGACCGATCAGACAGAAGTGCACATTCATAAAGTCATTCTCTGACTCACTGAAACACTCCCCCCCCACACACACACTCTGTTATTTATGGTTAGGGAGGAGGTCAAATCCAAGAGGTTTCAGCTGATGCAGAAAAGCTGCAGGAAGGATTTGCTTAATTCCAAGAAAGGGCAAGCATTTCTTCTTAAAAGAAAATTAATTGGCACATCTTTCTTAAGAACTAACAAGTTCCCAACAAATTTGATTCCCAGACGTAATTCTGCATAGGCAACTTCCTCCTGCCCACCCTCCCCCCGCCGCCGGCCCCCACCTCCAACTCAGCATTTGACTTATTTATCTTAAAGAAAACTTAACAGGAGGTCTCTACTTTTGGGCCAAATGGCAGGACCCTGCTACAGTCTATGCTTGGACAATTCTTACTTTACCCAGGCAACAGACTTATGCTATTTCATGCCCCACCTGCAGAAACATGAGTCAGGAGAGAATTCCTGAAACTTTCAGAAAGGTGACAAGGTGACCTCACCTAGACTAAGCTTTTTCCCTTGAAAGTTTCGGATGAAACTGTCAAATGACTGAAGCAGTATGAATTCACAGGAAGCACTATAACCTCCCTAGACGCTGACCTAGTGAGATTTTTCCCCTGCAAATATTTAATCATTATGTGCCCAAATACATGTGTTGAACAACATCACCATACTGTCACCGTGCTCCTTTTAAAATTTTCTGCTATATCAAGGACTTCCCATATTCTCCAATAAAATTCATTAAATCCAATAAACACCCTAACTCTGGTCTCCAGTCCAGGCAGACAGATAAAACCCCTTGTACAGATGGTTCCTCTCAGAGCCCAGGCCTGTACATGCAGCTGCAGACATTCAGAGGAGTTCACCTATGGAATTCACCTGTGGAAGAGTCCTTGATTTCAGTCCTTACACTTTGGAGCATTAATGTTTCAGATGAAAGAGGTACTGAATAAGTACACATACACAGTCCCCACAAAGTCTCAAACTGCCTGGAAATACCTTCCTACATTGTCGCCACCAAGCAATCAAGTAACCCCATGCTGATATATCAAGACTTGACAACGAACAAAACATCCCATATTTGAAGCTCACCTCTGAGCAACACAGGGTGTTATAACTATGACAAATTAGAAAAAGTCTCAAGTAAAATGAGTTCCAATATTAAAAGCCCCATCATTATGAACTCTCTGAAAGACAAGGGAGGTTAAGTCCTTCCTCAGTTCTCTTTCAGCAGAAAAAGCAGTTATCAGCAAGAGTTTCTACTTCTGTAGCACTTGATATGCTTAATAACTATCAGCTAACTCAGACATGGCAAGCTAATTATAAAATTAGTACAGGAAACACAGCACTCCATGCAAAAATGAAGCATGCATATATTCTCAAATACTGAATTAAAAAGGACTGGAGAAATACAGAAATGAATAATCAAAGAATGAACTAATCTTATTCCAGAGGAGAGAAGAAAAAAAAAAAGTTATTTTCAGATGAGATCAGACTGAATTTGGTATCTCAGGCAAAACTTGCCATGGTGAGATAGTTAGCATTGACAAAGCAGTTGAAATTGCTAAGCAACTAAAGTTTCTTTAGCACATCCTGAAAATTCTGGAGGGCAGACTAATTCTGTGATCATCACAGAAATTACAAAGATAAGAAAATAAGACAGCTAGAAAGCCAGGAACATTCAATAGCTAAGCAACTAAATGTCTAAGCACAGCAAGAAATTCACATTTTCAACCATGAGGTTTCACAGGCCGAAACTGCCTCAGAGTGCGGTATGTAATTGAGTATGTTAAGAGGCAACATGCTAAGCCCGGCCCAAGTTCAGAGCAGGGTGCTGACAAGTTCCTTGCTCAGGTTCACTTTTAATAAAAGTTTATTAAAGATTGGATAATTTTTCATTATACAAATACAAGTTTAAATGAGTATTGTCAGCAATATTGAGACCTCAGCAAGCACAAATGGTCAGTGAATAATACTCAGTGAAGTAACTAGTGAATGCATCAACAATTTATTAACCTCTCCTCCAACAAGAAAGCTAAAGCAATAACTGCCAAATTGATGTTTTTATTATTAAAAAAAAAAGAAAGAAAAAAGAAAAGAAAGAAAAAAGACCATAAACTTGCCTCAGGAAAGTAGAGCAAAACAAGAAGGAAGAAGTTATATGATACATAAGGAAGAAGTTATATGATACATATATATCAAATGACTACTATCATACTACTCTACTATAAAGACAAATCAGCCTCAAGTGGCTGTGTCAGCTGGCCACAACAGTAGCTTTACCACTTATCACAGAAGTCGTGGTTTGTGGCTTCATTTTGAACTGATTTTTAAGATAATTGGAAGTGAGTAATAATTCACAGCTACTGAAAATTTATTATCTTCTTGATGTTTTCCCTTATGCATATTGTTTTTCTCAGTGGGGTATCTTCCCATTTTGAGGACATACTCTAGCAGAGAAGTGCAAGAACTAAAGCTCCATTTCTGTCTTTTACCTAAAGAAAGGTGGGTTCAATCAGAGTAGAGCTTGAAGCTATGCTTAGCCTCTCAGTATTTCTTTTAAATTAAGCGTCTCCCTTAGATTTCTTTTCAGCTCAAACCCAACATACATACATCATTTTCTTTTCCCACTGTTGCAGAAGTGTGATTTCCATTGATCACATCAGAAATCCACATGTAACCATACCCCCTCTCCCTTTGGGCAGGAAAATTCTGATAAGAGCAGGAGAGAAGGAAACTTACACTACCAAAGCAAAGCATTATCATTTTCAAACTTCAGCTACAGACTTCTTACTGCAGAAAGAATCTAGCTGCGCAATATGAGATACATGCACAAATTCCTTCTTTTAAAGATTCTAGTCCATTCAATAGGAAGAAATTTATCAAGATTTAGTTGGAACTCTAAAGACCCAAGTCAGACAAATCTTTCAATCACATTCCAGCACATTCTCCAGATTTTAATGCTTTATTGTTCAGCAATGTTTACTTTGTATTCTTAATGATGCTTCATTCATACTTCAAAGTCAGCATCTGTAACACTCTGACGAGCATTAGGTATTTGTCCATAACATCAGTAGAATGGGAATTAAGAAGCTGGGACAGGGGGAACTTATTTGCTCTAGTTACTCAGAGATAGTCACAGACTTCAGTGAGAAACTCTACAGGCAAAATGGTTCTCTCACCTCACTCCAGTTGCAGGATTAGAACCTCATTCCTCATAACCAAAATCTTATGAATAAAAATGAAGCTGAGTCTCTGCCCTTTATCCTCTACAAAGACAGCTATGAAACTCTTTTATCCTGTTCAACCCATCAAAGGTATGTTCAGAACATTTGACTAAATCTGCCAACAAACCAAGTTCTGTAATAAAATATAAATCTAGCTACATTAAAATAAGGGGATCACAAGCCTTCAAAGGGAAATAATTAGGCTGCCTTATGAAAAATCAAGCTCTTAAGATTAGTGATCTCAAAATTCCAACCATAACTGAGAAAAAATAAGTTTCATTACAACAGCTGCTTTAAAACATAAGTTATGAAGTAACACAGTTACAAAGGGTGCAACGTCTAAAACAAAAAAAAACAAATGACTACTATCATATACTGTATTCAAAAATACTAGTAAGAGTACTAAAAATAGATGTTAGGGGCACGTGTAGGGGATAAGAAATAAGAAGCCACAAAACAGGAAACCAGAACAGTCTGCAAAGTCCCAACCAGAGAGGGATAAAAGTAAATTTGTTGTTCAAGCTTACCTGAATCCGCCTGCACTCTGAAAAGGTAGCTGCATTTGCTAGGAGACCAGCTACAAAATGGCAGGTGAGAGTGTTTATCAATTAGACCCCACCCAGGAAGGTAATTGCACTAATTAAAGAGTAAAGGAGGATAAGGTTTCTAGCCAGGTGCTTGTGAAAGTAGATAATTTAAAGAAATTAGAAGGGGAAGGGGGAGAAAAACAGAAGTGATAAAGTACCAAATTCTTCATCCCCTGTTTATTGACAGTCACCTTCATTGGTATCCTGCACATGTAGACCTCTTTATTTGCTTGCTCCCAATGTCAGTCTACAGAGTGATTTTTATACAAAAACTTTATTAGGCTGAAGAACAATGCAACTGCCTTAGATATATACGTGTGCTTCTCTAAATCTTGTGCTATAGCACAGGGAAGGTGATTAACATTCATAATTCTTACTGGAAGAGATGGAAGAAGTGAAAGAAATGTGAACTTAGTAAGTTTGCACAAGAGAAAGGGATGACAGCTGCTGTATGAAAGGCACATCATGGTCCTGAAAGGAGATTAATAGCAGAGTTTCTCTAGGCTTCGACTTGTTAGCTGATCTACAATTTTCATTGGTAATTCTTTTCATTGGTAATTCTAGCACAAAAAGAAAACAAACAAAAACAACCTGATGATTCAAAACTGTCAGAACACAAGAAGGATAAATATTACCAAAAATAAAAAGAGGATGACTTTGCCTGAGAAGGAGTGGATCAGATATTGAAGTACAAAGTTGCAGCGTTCAAGAAGCACTACTACAGTAATGAGAACAGGGGCTGTATGTTATGAGCTGACATACTTAGCCTGGGAGACTGAAACTTGAAAGAATCCGACTTTCTATACACATGCCAGAAGCATAACTATCACAATAGGAAACAAACTATATAAAAGACAACATTAGCAGATGAATGGCAGTTATATGCTAGTCATAAATACGTTAAGCCTAAAAATCAGGTTCCAGCCAAAAGAACACTGAGTTTGTGTATTAGCTTTCTGTTGCAAGAGCAGGAGCAGAAAACATCACTGGTTTTAGGCTGGGCAAGGCAAGGACAAATACAGACCCCAGAACATCCCCATTTTCTATGTTCTGCTCAAGATGCTTGTGCTGTTATTGGTGAGCACAATCTTTTCACCTGGAGCAAAACAATTAAATGAGCATTTACACCAGCTGATTTAGGAGTCTGTGGATACGGATGTGTGCTTAAACAAACATATAGTCGCTAGTTTTGGATAAAGTTTACCAAAATGAGGGTGGATAATATGGTTAGTCTAATCACAACTTTCATGATGTCAGAGATTGTTTCAAACGTTCTCATAAACCCCAAATCCCAGCATGTTGCATTACAGTAGGAGTACAAGGAAGTTTTACCACAGCTTTAGTACATGTCTTAGGACAGGGAGAAAAAGGAAAGGGGCATCTGAGATGTTGCCATGCTTCCTTTTAATTCACTGACTCTGCATGGGATGGCTGGGACTCCTGGCTAGGAAGACAGACTGGAGTAACTTCCTAGGCTGAGTGGCTAGCCATGGACTTCGCTAGCCATGTGCACAGTTCCTAGCAGTCGTCACACTTAATTAGCTTAATTGAGCTAAGCCTGCTAAAACTAATCTTTAAAATATGGAAAAAAATGATTATGCAAATTATATACTAGGGAAAAAAAAAGACATCAGGCAGACCTGGAAAAAGATCAAAGTGTGCGTATGTAACAGAATATAGTCTAGAGATCTAGCACTGCAATTAGTGTTGGATCAGGCTGCTTCCACCAATTACAGTCAGTTTGCTAAAATGCTCTACATTTTGAAGAACTGGCCTTTACAGCAGAGTGGCTGTTTTTCAGAGTGGTGTAGTTTTTCATGTTATGTGTGTTTACAGCTGTAAACTTGTGTTTTCAGTGCATATCTACTTCTATCTTGCCACTTACTGCTCTAAAAAGGAGCACTTTCATGCTGCAGCAGTTCCTAATGGCGCTCTTCAAAGTGACATGGTTATGCCACATTTTAGCCATTGGCAGTTCCTATTCTATTACGGCTTTTGGAAGCTATGTCCCATGTAACTCCATTATACCACCCCCTCCACCTCCGCTCCGCTTTTTCCTACAACACAAGCAAAACTGCTCCTCTTTTCAAGAGTACTGTCTAGCTTTAAATTTGAGGGCTGTCATATGCAATATCCTCAACGCAGAGATTAGTAACAGCTTCCAATGAGGTGCAGAGACAATACCACACAATTTGGATCAATAAGGACAGCATTCAGAATCTTTCTTAAACTTTTTTTTCAAATAAAGTCTCGTAGGCCATAAATATAGTGGGAGTTTCTCACACATCAGAGGCAAAGTGACAACAGCGTATTTTTCGGCACTGGATTCCCACACAACATTGAAATGCTGTTGTGATTAAAAACAAAGCAGCAAACGTTTTCCTTCCTAATTTTTTTTTCCCCTCCAGAAATGATTTATTGTTTGTTCTAGTGTGGCCCTAAAAGACACTGGATTCTTGAGCATTTGACAACAACTGTCGCTTCTCTGGCCTTTTCTATTTGGGAAAGTTGGTGCACAGTTAGTTAGAGAATGGCTTTTTATGAACTAGCTGCTCTTCCCAACTGCCCGTGTGGACATTGCTAATGCCAAGTAAAAACACGGGGAGCATTTGCACCTTCCATGACTGCACATTAACTTATAAAGAAAACACACACTAGCTCTTCCCACAGATGAGAAGTGCTTTGGTTATCAGCAAAATAAGGCTACAGGTTAGAACCTGCCTAGATCTAATTTTTGGCAAGAGGGCATAAATAGTCTGGCTACAAGTCCCGCTCCTGCATTAATCAAAGGCCACACAGCTGCCTCTCACTTTTTCACCTTAAGCAGTGCTCTCGTCAGACAGACAGACTGCGTTGAGAGGCTTCTTACGCAGCTCCAGAAACCTTTGCTTAGCACAGAGTGCCACTATCTTTTTCCTTTTTCTCTTTTTCCTGTTTTTTCTTTTTTTTTTTTCTTTCTTGCACTGCTCTTCTGAGTCTTCACATTTTATCCAAACAGAATCCCTCTTTCTTCCTCGTGGGTTTTTCCTCTTTGTTGAATAGACAACAGCTGGACTGGACTGGGCTGCACTGGGTGAGCTTCAGCTGCCTTCCTGGTCTAACAATTAACCCTTTTCTGTCCATCTCCGTATTTTGCCAGGAGAAAATTTGTCAGAGGAGATTTTTTTTTTGGCTAAATTTCCTTAGGCTACAGCCTAAGGCTCTGAGTTTGGAAAGACTTTGCTTTTCAACATAAAGCAGATAGGAGAGATTAAAATCAGTTGCTAGAGCTGATGATAATAGAAATGCTCTGGGAAATAGGTGGGCTGCATACCCACATTACATGTAACTACCTTATCAGCCAAATCGTGGGAGGGTGTTGAGCTGCAGATTCCTAGGACTTTCAGAGATGTATTAAAAATGCCATCTCTTCAAAGATGTACTTTTTAATGCTTCTGTAAGAACTTTTCTCTCTGTCATATAAAAATCCACTTCGAATGAAAGAGGATTCACAAAACCATATCACCTAGTCAAATGCAAACAATTTTCTCAAAATAAGATATGCTGATCAATGTTTTCTATATTTGTTAACATTCATTTGATTTTGCATGTATTTTACTATTTTGCTCTCTCTAGGGGATACTAGATTATTACTGCTAGGTTATATGAGAAAAGCAGCTTAAGTTTTCAGTTGACAATGAAATATAATGTTACTGAAACAGGTAACAGCAACTTGGTAATTGCATCTCTTAAAATATGATTTTTCTGAATACTTTAATAACAAGAGGAGATGAGAAAAACTACACAGACTGAAATGTGCACTTTTCAAATTCATGAAGCATAGATTCATCTCAGTGACAACAACTGCAATAGTAGAGCTTCACTTTCACATGCTCTCATCCCAGAGGTCTATAGGCAAAGGTACCTGAGATGATAGCTGCAAGCTGTGCTAGTGATGAATGATGAAGAGAATGATTACATTCTGCAATTTAAGATATTTGTTATTATTATTAGTGATCAATGCAGTGCCAGTTACAACCTGATATCTCCTGGCATCCAATAAAGGACATAAAGTACATTAGTAAAGTGCTGGGCTCAGACAAGCAGATGTGTATTTTCCTTCTGCTGAAGCAGCTCCACCTGAACAACAGCACGGTAGGAGCCCAGGTAAGGAGCAGTTTAGAAAGACAAATCAATGCATTGGTTTCATGACTAAGGTGAACGCTAGTCTAGTTTACTGATAGTGACTGGTCTTCCTTAAACAAAGATAACGGCATAATCGTAATAACACAAAAATCCAAGATCAAAAATGCCATCCTATCTTCTATATCCTGATGGATAAGGGACAGAAAATCAGCTCTCGTTGCACCAGTCACTAGAACAATCCTAAAGAACACGACTGCCGAAGGGGTCCTGCTCTTAGACATCCAATTTAGCAGGACACTTCAATCAGTGCTTAGCCCTAAGCACAATTTTATGTCCATCCCTCTGCTACAAAGCCTTTGGGCATATCCATATGCTTAAATGTGCTCCTGAACCAGAGCTACAGTCAACTATCAGTGAGCATCTTTGATGCTGTCTCAACCCTCTCTAGCTCCCAGATTTTCTTTTAACATAGGCAATTTAAGACTATGACAAAACTTGTTTTCCAGAGGTATTTCTTACTGAGCTACAGACAGCTGATGTTGCAATTCATAATTCATTTAAGCAATGTGCTACCCATGGCATTTCTTAAACTATGTTCTCTTTAGATCAGGAACATATGTAAGTTACCTAAGCCAAAAGAACTTTTGGCCTGACTGGGGCTGGAGAAAACTTTTATAGACTGAAAAGGAAATAGTAATACAGAAATAAGACATTTATATTATTAGTAAGCTATTAAGATACATATGTTGATATCCTATGTATCAAGAAGTCATAAAACACACTTCAGAAGACTAGAATTTGGGGTGATTCAATTACATAATGTCAACTAAATTAAATCATTTATTTTACATTTAATTGTAAAAAAAAATCAAAAAATGATAAAAAGAATTCTCAGAGGTGAATTTCTGAGACTATAACAATAGACTGAAGATGCAGGATCAGATTGTCAGATGGTATAAATTGATGAAGTCAATGGAGCTATAATTTCTTTGGCTGAGAATTCCCATATATTATCAGTTCCTGACTGTAATCCAAAGAAATAGAACTATTAGGTTTAGTTTTAAATTGGAGAAGCAAATGTTATGATATTCTTTGTATGGATCAAGTAGCTGCCCTCCATATAGACCTTTTTATATCTTAAAAATTGTATGCACTATATGCAGATAGGTATTACCCGAAGCACTTTCTATTACCAGATACTACTGTAATGAAAGATATGGATGGAATTTGGAGGAGGACATTCATAATGTTTCTGTCTTGAATAAGTTAATAAAAAATCTTTTAATGTAGCACTGAATACCAAGAGGACTAACCTCCTACATTACCCATATTGGTACTTTACATCAGGTCCCACTTAAGAAAGGGTATTGTTTCTCTGCAGAATTATTTCCTATTAATATTGCCAATATCATGGCACAGTATTTTACAGAAGCTCTCTGTTCAATGTTAAAAGTAGGAATGAAATGCAGGCTAAAATTATTCTCTCTAGCTAGCCCTTATTTGAAGTGGAAATGAGGGATTTTTGCTGACCTCATTCGCTTTGTTCTCGTGGAGGTGGGTAGTTACTTCTGGCTCATGAGATACAGTTATCGCTCTTGGTCCCATACAGCTATCTTTGCACTGATAGTATTCATTTACACAATTCATTACGCTGAAGTGCTGGGATTTCTAGCACAAATAAGGTGGCAATGAAAGGAGAGGAGAATTAAGTCCTGCTGAGCTTTCAAGTGGCAAGGAGTCTAAGTCCCTGGGCATTCTCAGGAAAGCCTTTAGTACATGCTTAAGCCCCATTAAAGCCAGCTGCAAGCAGAGTCCCTCTCCTTCTGTCTGTAAAACTTCAGAATCTTAACCCCAAGTGTCAGTAAACATATTGGTAGGAAACACACAGCTGATGGAGCCCAGGATCTGGAGTACCAAAGGATGGCTTCTGCCCTCTGTGCATTCTTCCTTGAGACAAAAATACAAGAAGTTAGACTTCAAAAAGGCTTCATTTAAACTCAGTAACAGTTTTCTATTTTATAAAGAATTTTAAAGAACTTTATTTGACACAAAGTAACCATAAACATGCTGGTCTTTGCATATGGGCAACATTACAGAACTAATTAGTTCTGGAGTGGGGAGACACAAGCCACAGCAGCAACATTCACTGTACTTTCCTACTAATACTTCTTCAATGCAATAATTCATTTGTGTTACAAGTTAGCTTTAGGAAATCTCCTTTTAGCCTGATTAATTATCCCAAATATATCCCAAAATACTTTTTTGAAAGTGTATATAGCTACCACAAACAAGACTGATATCATGGGTGGTCCAGACTGTTATATGTGATCCATGGAGTTCTTGGGAGAAAAGTAGACTTGAGCTATTTGCACTAACAAGTAGCAAATTATTCAGGCAAATCTCCGGACTTGAGCTATTTGCACTAACAAATAGCAAAGTAGCAAATTATTCAGGCAAATCTCCTGTTCAAATCAGTAGGAGTTTTGCCAGAGTAATCATTTTTATTTCAAATTTAAACTTACATTTGCTTTTTAGCTATTCTTTTGCATATTGCTGGTGCCAGACTTACAGTCTTCACACAACACTTACTTTATACAATTTGCAATATTGGCTGAAGATAAGCATTAGCCACAAAGCCAACTGATCATTTCCTGCACAGTCCAGTTAATTCAGAATTTCTTACTGTCTGCCGTATTACTTATCATCCAGTCCAAAGTAGGACTGGGGGAATACTTGTGATGATATATTGATATTAATATACGAACAGCAAACAATCCAGTTGCCATATGTTACTTCTCACATTATTTCTAAGCTGTTTGTCAGTGAGCTTTTTCAATAGATTTGGATCATTAACTGTTGTCGGTGGTACAAAATTAAAAGTATCTTATTTCTTGCACAAAGAAATAAAAAGAAATATTCTCGTATATCTTATAAAAGCTGTTCAATTCTTTGTGCTACAGAATCACCTATATTGCCATATTGTCATTGATAGCTCTCTGTAGAGGGCCCAGAAGAGGGATTGTTAATCAGAAGCAGTTTTGCACTGGACTGTTCCTAAAAGAAATGGAGAAATTATAACCTGAGGGAAAAAAAAGAAAAAAAAAAAGAGAGAGAGAGAGAGAGAGAAATGAAAGCCTTCTTTGCATGCCAATATAAGTTTTTTACTTTCCTCAGCAGCTTCACCTGGATATGATTCCCCTTTTTACCATGTTAGTTTTTCATAGTTTGCTGAGCTGATGTAAGGAGAGAGCAGGATTTTCCCATTTGCTGGTGATGCTGTTAGATCAGTTCCTGTCAGATGAAAACTCAAGCAAATTTATTGTCTGAAAAGAATGAAGAACTCACCTTGAAGCCAAAACGTAGAGGAAAAGAACTATAATACATTTTACTGATTCATTTATCAGTCTCTCCTCAAAGACAGAAACTCTTTTCTTAGGTTTTGCATTTCAGTGTTAAAAGCCCTTTTGGCTTTTGCCGTGAGCCTTGCCTGGAGTTAAGGGACATTTTAGCAGTAAATTCACTAAGGGTTTTTATTTTGCTCACACTAATGGCCCTAACCTTTGAAATAACATTGTCAACCCCTGAATGTCCCTTCTCTTCCGCAGATCAGGAATGGGGCAAACACCCAGGCCAGCCTTGTGGGTGACAGAGAGCGAAGCTGAAGAAAGATCATGGAGACGGTGGAGAAGAGGCTGATGGATTTGGAAGAAATAGCTCCATGGTTTTGAATTAGGTCGAGGTAGATATTAGCCACTGTGTGAAATACGAACTGGAAATGAAGACAGTCTTTTCTGAGGTTCCTCACTACTTTTCACATGCTGTCTTCCTGACAAGTGGCTTCAGATATTTTTAAAGTGTGCCATTTACTGGAAAACACTTAAGGAATGATAATAGCAGCAGCCACCCTTTTTTTTGGAGCTTTCAGTGCTTTCTCAGCACGTTGCAACATCACTGCTGTGCCCTCAGAGAGGCACATGTAATCCTGGCTTCTGAGGCTGCTTGTTTTCTCACATTGTGCTCAGAGGGAAAGCAAGTGATTATTAAGAAAACTGATTAATCAATTGGAACAAGTTTATGGGAAGCCGCATTTAACTCGGTGCTCTGGGGCTGCTCTGCTATGGCTGTACTGCAGGTCTCCAAGCTCAGTGAGGAGCATGTGTGGCAGAGAGGAAAGTTTGTTTATATCCACAATAAAATATCTTTATTAGGAATAATTAATTGTACTCCAAAAACAATCTTAAAATAACAGTTTCCAGAAAGAGAAGTCATTCCTTTTCTACTAAGCGTGTGTGTGTGTGTGTGTGTGGCAAAAAGCCTGACACATTATTACATTCCCATAGCATTGCTGTTTTCAGCATTTCTTTGAAATTCATACCTTTCATGTACAGTTCGTTAGCACTGATCAAAGCCCGTATCTTTCTAATACAGTCAATTTTTCCTTGTAATCTTTTGTAGATGTTTTACTTCATGTAGTATTTTGAATGTTCTGTATCCTGAAGTCTCATTTTTAATGTGTGCCTATGGTCAGGGAAGTGACAATAAATGACATCTTGGTCTACTGTATTTATTCTCTTTCAATGACGTCCATAGCAAGTTTCTCACTTTACAAGTCAAAACAAGACTTTTTATAACTGCCAACACTGTACTTTCAAACTGGTGCCTGAAAAATAAGCTATCTTGCTGCAGTGTCTGTGCTAATAGACAGCACTTTTTTGTGCTACATAAGTTTAACTTCCAAAAGTATTTTCTAAACTTACAATCCAGATTTTACATGTGCAGAACTCAGTATCGCTAGTAATAAGTGAAATGTTGGAGCTCTTGTTGAGTAGCAAGGTATATGTTGACATATAGTAACATCTGCTTTGCACAGCCTAAAAACTGCGGCTTGGCCCTACGTCTGACTTGGATTCACTTCTGATTCCCCATCGGAGCAGTAGTTAAATAGATCCACATCTGAGTGTTGGATTTCAGCAGGGGTTTGAGGCTATGATGAATGTTCTGAGCCAACATCTTTGGTAATGCAAATGAGAAAAACTTTTGGATTGGGTAGGATCAAATGTGACAAGAATCACAAGGCAACTTGAATGAACGACAATAAAGAGAAATACACTGGGAAAGAATAAATTGACAAACATTTCAGTCACATGGATATTCCTGATTTGCTAAAAGAAGTCTCTGCTAAGATTAGTTTTGTTACCTGCTCTGATGAGAAGGATCTTGATCTTGTTCCACAAATTGTCCTGTTGACATCACTGGTACCTGAAGCAGAAAAGAAGGTACGTGCAGGCTCAAGGCTTCCCACTTCTACTATTTAACACTGACACTGGTTTCACTGACTCCAGCATTTCATCAGTGAGAGAGAGGAAAAAAGAAAAAAACTTCCAGGTATAGACTGAAAAACAACTTCCAGGTATAGACTGAAAAACAACTTCCAGGTATAGACTGAAAAACAACTTCCAGGTATAGACTGAAAAACAAAATAAATTAGTGAGTGCAAAATTAAGTAATTATTTACTAGAGGTAGAAGAAAAAATCACTCTTTTTTTAATTGCAGTATTTGTCATTGGAAGTAAATATATTTGGGGGGGGAAACTTGCCAAATAATCTATTTTGATTTTTCCAGCAGGGCTCTTTTTGCTATACTTTACATACATTAGCAGCAGCCTTAGTAGGGAATCAACAGTTTTATGTCTACTAATAAACTTACCAGTTCCAGATTATTATTCCGTTGTTAAAAATATACACCATATCCTTGAAAGGCATTACAGAGTTTTGCTGCTACTCCTTTTTAATGTTGCTGTAAATAACAATGTTTATATATCAGTTTAGAGCAAAGCTTAGATCCACTGCTCTGTTAGTAGTAAAAACAGATAAGCATTTCTAGAGAGGTTCTTTAATATTTCCACCTACTTCACTTTTAAAATTGTGCACCTGCAAAAACATACGATAAAAAGATAGTTATTTCACTACGCAGTGAGGTATTTTAACTCATAGAAGAGCTTGCAGTATTAAAAATGCAGTAAGCACAGTGTGTGTATACATACGTATACATATTTATAAAGAGTTGTTATGTCTTACAAGACTGGATATAAAGAAATATAAAGACGGATATAGTGGTAGAAGGTATTGAGTTAATACTAATTATATTTAAGGTTGAAAATAAGTTCAAGTCATTTATATGCAGCAGTTTCATAAGCATCACGACCAAAACAGCCAACACATGAAGCAATAGAAGTGGTCCCTTGCCACAGGACCACTTAAACAGCATCATGACATAAATGAAAGCAATTGCAATAATCCCAGCTACCAACTATGGTCCTAATAAGCTGAAGCCTTCAGGCTGTGGGCAAAGACCAGAAAATAGGTCAAAATACATCTTCAGTAGTTTGAGAAAGAGAACAGCAAAAGAAAGCACAAAAGAACTTAAAAATATCTGGAGAAGGAATAGGTCATGCAGTGTGCATATTAAAAACAGAACATTAGAAAATAATCAATAGACAATACTACATAATGAGAATAGAGACAAAAATATTAAACATGCTATTTAATTGAGTAGTAAAGGAGTGTCTTTTGGAGTCAGTGGATTTCTAACATACTGGAGGAGGATAAGACTAAATCTATCTTTGCTTCCTCTAGAAACAAAGTTTATGTTAAATCATGCTGTCAATATATTTTTGCGTGCACATCGGTCTGTTTGGAATCTGGAAATTTGACATAAATATAAACATCCTAAAGATAATTATACTCCTACAAAGCTCAGAAAAATAGCCAGTGAAGAACAGTTCAGAATAGAAGAAAAGTTCTCTAACTAGAGTACAGCTTGCTTTCACACCCTAATAAACACCCAGGATTCATAGAGGCCAGAGCACATAAAAGTTTCTGAAACACAGAAGAGCTTCAACTTGAGATCACTTTGCTTGAGACACCAAAGTCACCCAACCGCAGGACGCGAGCCCATAGAAAACCATGTTTCACACTTCTTTGCTCATGGAACTGTTTTCAGTATAGTTTTTAAAATGCATTTTTCAACATCTCACAAAGAAGAACCATAGATCACACAGAAGTATATCTGAAGCACCATTATCTATAAGTAGCACTGTTCCAAAAATTTTCCTTGCCAATGTTCTGTTCTTGGCTTGTGTCTTTTTTTTTAGTTCTTTTTAGAGAGCCATTAGCTAAACATTGCAGATAAAGGATCCCTTCCTTCTCCCTTATCCTTACGTACCAGAGGAATCTCTTCTCACTGTGCTACCTCCATGGTCTCAGAGAAACTGTAAAAGAAGCAAATATTCACCACAGCTCCATGATAACATTGTGCTCTGCACTGTCTTTGGGTCTCTATCAGCAAAGACATACTCTAAGTACTGCCTGATTTGTCCTGCCATTAGGAATTGCCTCCTGCCCAGTTTTAGCATAGAGCAAAAGGATAGAGATGGGCTACTCAGCTCTTCAAAGAAAATGTGGGAATTCCTGGCTAGACAACAGTCAAGATAAACAGAATTGCTTTCACCTGTTCCCTTGATTCTCCAGCTGTAAATCGTGAATAGGCCCTGAAAACTAATCTTTCCACTACCTCTTAATTGCTAAAAATGGCTGCTGTGAATTCTCTAAGACTCCTTATTTCATAGTGTTTTTGTTGCTTTCTCCCTGATTCTTTGCTTTAATGCCTAATAACTGAATAATATCATCGACTATATGGGCATGGCTCACGCTGATTTCAAAAGCAAATAAGGAAGGGGTATTTACTTCATCTATGTAAATGAGTCCTTAATGCAGACAATAAGGATGTTATGCTAACAAAACTCTTTAGAGAAGGCAATTCTGCTTAACGCAAGTGAGAGAAATGACATAAATCGTGAGGAAGGGAATATGAGTGCACATTTACTCCTTTAAAAGGTTGCAGATGTAAACTCAGTGCTTAATTCAAGAAGCTAGACACTAAGTGCAATAAGCTGAATATTAAAATAGAGTTTATTTGGCAGTAAAGTGATGAACTTTAAGAATGCCGTGAACAGTGCGCCTTATATATAGATACACATTAAGCCAAAATCCTTTGGATCAAAGTATGATTCAGAGACACAAAAGCAAGTTAGTACATATAGAGTAGGCTGGGATTAATAGCATTTGGATACCAAAACACAGATTTAATGACACAACCTATTGTTTTGAGACCTTTTCAGTATCACCTTACTGTCTGCTAAGGACTCTCTGGGGAAAATAGTTTGACTGGGGAAAGATAACTAATTTAAAATGAAAAATTGGCATTTTGAATGACCTTTTTATTTCAAAGCTTTAAAATAACATCCCCATGCTGAGGTTTTGATTTCAGTCAAATGGTCGTCTGAGCAGTTTCAAAACAGGACATTGATGGTAACTATCATGTTTGCAAGAGAATAAAAAGTCCTCCTGTTTTTGCTTTATCAAAGTCAAAGGAAATGATAACATTTATTAAATTTTTTGTTTTGTTTTGCTTTGTTTTCACTTGGCTTGTGCCTGAACCTTTCCTGTTGAATCCCCTCCTCTCTGCAGATATTTAATTCATTAGACTACTTCATTGGGTCAGGTATTGCTCCAGACTACCACGAGGTAGACATCCTACACAAGGAGTTTAATGTTCTCCTGCATCAACAGAGTCTCTCTTTTCTCTCGGTCTCTTTCTCTCCGCCTCCAATACCCTTGCATAATATTCTCTATTTATAACATTACTTATTATCAGAGGTCTAGTGGTTTATGGAGGAAATGCACCTTATCTGTGACAGTTTAAGTGATTAAGCATTGCAGTCCACTAGGTCACTGTTTCTACGCCTATGGCAAAAAATGTGCAGAAGTACGTAAAGAAATATCTTGGTTCATGTACACTTTCCTAGGCACACACCAATGATCTCTGACAGAGAAAGGCTACTGGAGTAGTTGGCTCTTCTGTAAATGTTAAATGAAGGTGCCAAAAATGTCACTGACATGCCTAGTTCTCATAGCGGATTAACCCTGGTTCTGGGAATAAGTAGGAGCAGACAGTACGGAGATGTCTTAAGTAAAGTTGCTGCTTAGTCTCCTGGTTTCTTTCACGATAATGATCTGTCTCAATTAGAGCAATATAAGCAATCAGGAATATTCTCCTTTGATGGATAGGAAACCTGCCATTTTCTTTTTAAAATGGAAGGAGACATTTATTCTCTGCAGCTTCTTTGTGCACAAATTGTGCACAAATGTGGTTGTAATAGAATAATTTATATCTGCTCAGGAGTAGTGATGCATGCGGGTGAGTATTTGTCTCAAAGATCATGTCAACTAATACACAAATATCTTCAATGGAAACAATTTGTCTGCAAGCTTTTACCGTTAATTGCTGCTTCTTGATACTTCCCTGAGAAGTTTCCAGATTAGATGTCTGTTAACTGAGCATTCAGGGAGAATTTCAATGTGGCATCAACATTACTGGCATATTGAACAGTAATTTAAACACAAGTATACTAGGGAATAGTCAGTGATTAATAAATACACGCCTAATTATACAGTGGCAAGAAGCAGTATGAAGGCAATTTTAAATTATTTTCTTATTTTTTCTTTAGAGCAATACTCGAACTCAAATTTAAAGAATCAGTCTTGAGGTCACTTCTAGACAGTAAAAAAATTAATAAAATTATCCTCTTTCTGATAAATTTTCAATAAAACAGTATTTTTGGAGAGGAGGGAATAAGATGTCTTCTTTCCATGTAGAATTTTGACTTTCAGTATTGGATATTTCTAATTGCATTGAGACAAATAAACACATTACCTAAATATAAGACATATTTCAGTTGTTATGTCCACATTCTCCTTCACTAACCCTACTGTCCAAGTGAATATTTCCAATAATGTAGCGTTGCTAGGGCATCCCAAAACACACTGAGGCCTAAGGAAGAACAACTATAGAGAAAAATAGCTTGGCTGAGAAACTCAGATCCTTAAGAAAACAGCAGAAAGACATGCTTGAACTACAAACCCCAGACAAAACTGTTGTAGCTTTTTCATGCATAAAAATAGCATATCAATGCAGAATTTAAAAATTTCAAACAAAACATATTTTTGCTGAAAAGCTGTCTCTCATGCAGGTAAATTGCCTTTTATAATAAACTCTAGATGTCACCCTGCTAATAAGTTCCAAAAAGAAGTGATTGTACTTCAAAGGAGATAGTCCCAGGCTTTATTGGGACCTGACATTTTCAAGAATGCTCTAACTCCAAATCTCATTATTTGCATCATATTCCTGTAAAAACCTTGACAGTCATGATTTGCCTTCATATTTTTAGTTCCCTCATCTAAACAATGATAGGTCCTCATAAACAGAGATGACAGGATCCTAAAACCAGTTTCAGTATAATCTGGACCATTTGCTAATTCAAAGTTCCAAAGAGCAGTCTATCGTCATATGGAAATTATATCACATACGGAAAAAAAAGACTCTGCACTAACAGGCCCTAATATTAAGACAGTCACAAGTTGACATCATTTTCTACTGGATAATTGCACAGAAGTTTCTGTACAAAGTCAAAAATTGGAGTAAGCAGCTTTTTGTATTCGTACTTGCTTGAGCAGCAGTGCACTACAAAATGCAAAACTATTAATGAAATGAAAACTAAATTGATTGAAATATTGTTTAATTTAAAATAGCTCCGCAACCAAGCTGTACAAAGGAAAATCACTTTTATCTCTTGCTTTGATGAATCTGGCCTGTGATCTGGTGAGCTTCTAAGGATGATGAAACTGAGCAGAGAACCTCATAAATCAGAACACAGCACTCTGAATGATGTCCTTAATGAACACAGCATGAGGTATTTAGACCATCTTGAGGACAACTGCTTTAGTCTAGCTACTGATATCTTCAAATGGCTATTTAGTCAAGATATGCTATGGGTCAGGCCTTGGATCACTCACCTGGTAACATCCCTTTCTCTGAAACTTATTAAATTTGCATATTTTATCTCATCTGAGAGTACTTCTGTCCCTGGGAAGATTTATTTATTTCATTTTATTTTAATTGTTATTTAAAATTTAATTGTTATTTAATTTAATTATTACACTGGTTTCATGGAAGAGAATTAAAGGGAGAGAAAGAAGGAAGCAAAGGAAATATTAAATGCTATATAAAAGTAATATTTATAGTTTTCTCCCTGTATTTCTATTAGCAGATGTAAAATTATTAGCTTCACCTGAACATTAATTTTTAACAATAATAAAATGGGTATATACCTGATGAAGACAAGCTGAGAGGCCCTAGAAAAGTTACTAAGGAGTATTGTACTTTACACAAATCAGTGCCTGTCTGAAGAAGAGCTGGAGAGACCGGAGCACAGTGAAAACACTAAGTACTGGTTTTATACTGACCGTATTCTGCTCTGGCTGCAAAGTACAGCTGAGTTGATGCAGAGAAGCGTGATGCTGTTCCCAGCATGGAACTATCTTGCATGGCTCTTTAATGCTGCTGAAAAGACCTAACTCAGGTCAGGTTTCCTGCTCACATAAACTATGTGTCTGGCAACATGAGCTTGCTGTTGGCAGGGGAACATGTGGTGCTTTAGCACTCATGAAAAAGTGGGTGGACTTTGCCATGGAGTTCCTGATTCATCACCTGTTTCGTTGCTTCCATCCCTGAGGGTGGGCAGGCCAAATGGGCAGCCTTGCTGGGCATGGGGGCAGCCTGTGTTACAGGAATCACAGGGATACAGGACTAGAATATTTCTTAGAACTTCCTAGAACCACATAACTCGGGCAAGTGAACATACATTTGAGTCAAACTACTGATGTAGTCAAATTATGCTGTTCAGTCTAATTCTACAGCTGTGAAAGATAAAGCTGAGCAGAATTTGTATTCAACCTCAGGTGCTAATTTTATGTAAATAAAGTTCTTGAGCGGGTCAGTGAGAACATGGTGGGAATTCATGTGGCCAGACCATAATTGACTAGGAGGACAAGCTAATAGGACTGTTTCTCCAGTCTCATTCCAATAGTACAAAGTACAGGTGCGGAGTCCCCTGTTGGGCAACCGTTCCTCAGTTCAAATTGTTCCTGCCTCTTAAGTATCTATCCACTGAGATCCAGAAATATTTCTCCTTCCAGCTAAATTAGTTTCATCACTCCTCCTTTCAAAACTTGACTTACTTATTGGATATAGCTTCTCAATCTTCTCCTGATGCAACTATTTGAACCAAATGAGTACCCTAGGAAAAAAAAAAAAAAGAGAAAAACAAAAGAAAAAAAAAAGAAAAAAAAGAAAAAAAAAGAAATCGTATGATGTGATCATAACATTATGCAGACGACACTTCGCAACTTTTACTAGATTAATGTCACAGTCAAAGTAACATTTTGACATGAGCTCTGGTATGTAGTAAAATGCAATAACATTTCAGAAGTACCTGAGAATCATAAAAAATAGAGAGAAGTTCTATTACATACACATTCATCTGAAGTTCCCTCAAGAATTTTATCTGTTTCAGCTTACGTAACACTACCACTTCAGCAGAGAACTACAATAAAATGAAGATCACTATCATATTAGAGAAATTTTTATGCTGACATAGAATTTCATGAATACAACTGAATTTCCTTGCTTGTGAAGCTGCCATGGCACATTATGGGCAATCAATATTTAATTTAAGATGTTCAATAAAATATCTCATATATCTTTTTCTTTGTGAAGTCTCCTTTCTTTTTCATAATGCCACTTTTTCTTCTTTTTTCACCACACAAAAAATATTCCTGCTTTTAATGAGTCCACAGAGGGAGGTTTCCATTTACCCAGAACAGATCTATGCAAAATCTTTGCAGAATCTATGCAAAACTGACTGTTTGCTTTTCTTGTCAGCAAAGGTCTTGTGTGAGACCCTTTTATTAAACTATGCAAGAAATGCAACAGGTGAAATATTCTCTGGAATATGATTTTCTGCCTAGGCACATGTGAATCTTCGGACTGCTGAACTGCGGAAAGTCACTGCTACTTGAGCTGCAAAACTGTATGATTGCAAAGACAGCGAGTGAGGATGCAAACCTCAAGCTGCTATTGCTAGAAGCAGTTGGCACAAGCCCAGTCACTGCTGGCTTACCTGGATAGACAGATTTGGTTCATCCTCTGGCAAGCTGAAAACTTGAAACTTCTGTGGAAAAATATAAATATATAATAGAACCTATTCTGCTTAGCATGGAAGCTGTATTATTTGATGAAATGCACAGCTTGCTCCTAGCAATTAATAAACAAGAAAATGTGGAATTACCTATACCTTCTCAAATAATTTTCTATCATATTTATGACAATTATCATAAAGCAATTCTACCGCTAGCTGTTTGCAAGCCTATTAGTTACTTATTAGGCAGGTAGTAACTTAAAAATTAGCTTTTTTGTTGTTTCTTGTTTTCTGGGCTGGAGCAGAGGTCAGAGAAAACTTCCTTAGATCTAAGACAATATGATACTGAAGTTCCCTCTAAGAATAGTTTTAATAAAGACTTTCAGTTGTAAGCATTTAAAAAAGCCTTTTTCAACACAGTGATGTTATTTGTCAAGTTCAGTAATATGAGAGAGAGTAAAGAATCTTAGTTTTAATCAGCAGTTTATTTGGGAAGTAATTATTATGTAATGGTTGCCAGCGTATGCCCCTGGGAAAAGCTCAAAGGGGAATCAATCTGCAGATGCCTGTTTACTCCTTCCAGACTTTCTTGATTGAATATGGCAGTTACATTAAGATCAATAAATCCTGCACTCTGAAGTATTTTGGCATTCATGCCTCTAGGTAGATGGAGGGCGGCTGACTAAGACACACTGTGTATAAATTTTGCCTATGGATATCAGCTCAGATTTTTATATCATGTATTTCATACTGGGGGAGCAGTACCCATGAAGTACTGTATACTGTGAGTTTGGATGTAAATGGAATTGCAACCAATATAAAAAGAACAATGTGTATCAGTTGTTAGCAAACATATAAAAATAATTCCAAGCAGACACAAAACTGTGAGAGAAGAAATCCTTCTCATCGACCAAATATTCCCCCTAGAAAATGAGGTGGGGTGCTGAAGATTCATCAAAACACCCCCTTGACACTCAGGAATGAAATGGATTTAAGATACAAAGGGGCAGTGGAAGAGAAAGGGGTAGATAGTAGGAAGTTTGTGTATGTCAGTTTTATGTATATGTAATTTTAACTGTAATACAGAGTAATAATAACTTGAGTAATAATTAAATCTTAGACTGTGAAACTTAAAACAATCAGTACTCCTACAATGAGAGCTTTGTAAAAGTCTACCAGAGCACTGTAAACGGCCACATCCTGAGCAAGGCAATGACAAATTAGCTCTGAGATGGTACTGCTTGACCTTCGGCTCTGCTGCTTCCTTGATTTTCATTCCTCTATCTCCAGAGCTTGGGCTTTTGCATAAGCTTCTTATAACAAACTCAGCTAATTCATTCAAGCAATGGCTATGCAAAAAAGTGCTTCTTCAGTGAAATTCAACCGCATAGAGCTGTCACAGAAGATCCTCTACAGTCTACATGACTTAAATCAAGTCCCATATTGGTTTTAAAAGGA
Source organism: Tinamus guttatus (assembly GCF_000705375.1). The sequence goes on from NW_010578255.1 coordinate 39,469, forward strand.
CTAATACAGATGTGTTTAAAGTTTCTTAGTTTCAAAGATACCATTCATAAATGGTATCACTTATCTGTTTCTAGACAAAACAAAGTCATTACCTACTTTTATAGTATCCTACAAAATTACTGTCTTCCTCAAATATATGAGGTGCTTTTTATGGACACCTTTGCAAAATATTTCTTATTAGGCAGGAGTATATCTCATTTTCAGTCAGTCTCTTCAACCAAAAAATTAGAATGTTTCAACCCAAATCTACAGATTGAGCTGCATTCTGTGTTTTATTTTTCTTCTTTTCCTAGAAATTCAGGAATCCTTTCCATTCTTCAAAATATACACAAAACACTTCTTCCATTTCCGGTCTAAATTGTATTTGTAGTGAGTTTTGCTTTTTCGTTTGTTTGTTTTTACCTCCATGTACAGCCATCCAGTCAGTCTCCTCTTCAGCTTTCCTCTGTTCCAGGAAACCAGAAGAAACCCATACGAGCCCAAGTCATCTTCACCAATTTTTCCAGTTCACCTATTCAGAAACAGTAAAATAAGATTAACAAATTTAAGAAACAATAAAGTTGAGGCCAGTACTGGAAATGAGTGTTAAGAACCATTGAAAAGTTTAAATCATATTCCCTGTGCAAGTCCTACCCAAGTGCAGCATGTATGGGGTACTTTCTAAAAAACTAATACCTCAGGCACAGTAGGCAAGGTCAAGGGAAGCAATACCATCGTTTTTGTCATTCCACAGCACGGTGTAAAGATATCCAAGTCAATAGTAAAAGAGTTGATGTCAGTATCAGAAGCAATCTAGTTCTGCAGCTAGTATCAAAACCTCATAATTCTCATAATCTAAATCTGGCATCCTTGATACACTGCTCCGTGCAACTCTCCTTGATGAAGACTGACTTTCCTAAATGGTGGAAGCTCTGAAACACTCCCACAGCTAGATCTCAAGGCTATTTGCCATTACTTATTCCTATAAAAGGCATGTGTGGGCTGCCGTTTCTCTGCAATTTATAGAGAATTTAGCATTTTTCTTCAGTCTCTGAACAATTTGGGCAAGTAGGAATGGTACTGGTCCCATAAGTAACCTATCATTGGAGCAGTGCCACTTTTCCATGAGAGGCTTATTCCACACAGAAATTAACTAAGAAAGTGCATCTCTACAAGTTTCAGGAATGCTCTGAATGACTCACAGTAACTCTAGAAGCCCCTAGCAACTGCTCACAGCCACAAACAAACAGAGAGGAAACAAAGGCTAACCGTGAAACTCAAATCAAGGTTAAGTTTAATAGGAAACATCTGACTTGCACATTTTTGGATACTGTTATAAGATACATAATATATCTTTCCTGCAGAAAACTGACTTTCATAATTAATGACTGTTGAAACACTAATTTACACTAGTTTGTCTGGATATTTTGAGTACAATAAAAGATAAGGAACTTTTTTTTTTTAATATGCTACTTAGAATTACATTCTTTAAATTAGTAGGAAAAATAACTATGTTATCAACAGAGATTGGCCTGTCATCATTAGGAATTCAGTGACTGCCATCAGGAAAAATAACGAAAAGGCAGAATAAACACATTAGACTTTGCAGTTAAGCAGACATTTTCATCCTTCTGGAGATATAAGACACAAAAGGCCTGGCAAGGATAGCAGGAGACTTGACACGTCACATATTCACTTGAGGGAAAATAAACTAAGGGAAGGTGCAGTGAAATACTGTTTTGAAGGAGGAATCCACTGGATTCCCAAAGAACTAGGCTAGTTGGCACCCCTGAAAAGAATATTTGCAAATAGACTGTAGCCTCAGATCTGAAGTGTCAGCCATAACATTTTGCAAGCCAGTTACCCAGGGACTCTTTCCTCATCAATTTATACAGAAAATAATCACAGAATATCTACAGTTAAATATTTTGAATGCTTCAAGTTATGTGTATATATATTTATACATATAAAATATATTTATATATGTATACATAAATACACACAGCACCTAGCTGAGATGAACAGATGCATATAACTTTTGTATGGGCATCAATATAACTCACAATTATTTACACAACTACTATCTTAATGGAAACACTAAGAAAGATAAATAGAGGAAACAGGAGGGTATAATTTATGATGAATAAATATACTGCATTTCTGCAGATATACACATATGTCATGTAAATAACTAATAATACATCAACACACGAGATGTTAAATTTCTGGCTTTAGGCCCCAACATTCCAAGAATATTCTGTAGATTTTGATACCCACAAGGGGTGGATATATGTATGTATATATGCACATATGCTGCCCATTCTTTACTGCATTATATAAATGAATTATGTGGCTTTTAGATTATGCAAGAGTTTGTTCTGCCAAGAGCTCTATCTGCATATTTTGTATGCACAATGTATTACATTGAATATTTTGCCATTGTTGAACTGCTGAAGGGAAAAAATGACAAATGTTAATGAAAAATTCAATAATACAAATAGATACCACTGAATTCTGTGAGAATTCTGGCATTCAGTCCATTGGGATTAAGATTTCAGCTCTACTCCTTAAGACGGACAGAGACAAGGAAGAGTAAAGATGCTTCATTATTCTCTAATTCACATAATTCCTTCTTTTCTGTCTGCACTGAATGATTATTGCTACTCAGATTTTAACGAAACTAATCTTTATACCTTGAAAATCATTCTCTCATTCCAAACTAGATTGCAGGGCTCTAAGTTGAGTGAAAGGAAAACACAAAGGTGACCCAACTAAGAAAGAAGGAATAAGAGGAAGAATTTTCTCATAAAAACGACAGTGGCTGTGCTTTTGAGCACACATCACATTATTTCCTTTCTATAGATCTTGTATTTTAATAAGTTCAGGAGAGGTTTCTCCCAGAGAAACTGTAGGAAGATATATTAGTTCCTGGAAGGAATTTATACAGCAGTTATGTATCTCCTAAGACTTTTTTTTTTTTTTTAATCTGCATGCATCTAGATCTTTCACATTCCCCACATATTTCTTATCTTTTAATCCTTTCATCATTTTTGTTGCCAATCTTCAGAGCTTTCATGGGCAGTGAAAAACGGCATGTAAAATTCTGGTTTCACAAGGGTTTTGCAAAGTACTCTGTTGTTTCCCTAAAACCTGACCCACTTCAGGCCTGATCCAAACCCATTTGAGTCCATTGAAAGAGTCCCACTCACTGTTACGGGTAACCTATCAAGTGCCAATCAGTAGATCAGAACACAAATTATACTGGACCTCTTTTTTTTTTTTTTTTCCCTTTGACAGCAGCTTCTAATTGCAGCCTCCTCTTTGAAAGCCACGTGCCTCACATACCTAAAATAAGGTTTCCTCATTTATTGACTCGTGCTAATTCCTTAGTCTATTTCCTTTAGAGACCAATTAGGTTGCTCAGATTTAAAGTTTCTATCCTCTGCTTAAAAAGAGTGTTGACATACTGGAAAAAGTTCAGAAAGAGTAACAAATATAATTCATGATCTGGAGAATCTCTTTTAGAGTGAGTGATTATTTGGGTTAAGAAAGAGAAGGATACCAGCTGAATTGCTCCTGGTCTACCAGAGAAAACAAGAAGCCCTTGGAATCACTTGCTTAGGAGTATAAGTTCTCTTAATTTCTAAGTGTTCAACTCAAGCAAAGCTGTTTTCCTGATGCAGAAACCTCTTGGTGAAATTCTATGACCAATGAATGCAGGAGACGAGATGAGGTTTCTTACCTGAAGCATGTCAAACCTTTTAACCTACTTAAGCCTGTTCCTGCCACTTTTATCTATGATCTCCTCAAAATCAAATTCTAAAAACAGACTTTTGTATGTGAATTCTTTATCTACACAGTACATAGGGTCAGAATCGATCCCAAACCTTGGCAGAAAATGTGTCCTGTTATTTAAAATCACAGACACTGAATCATTTTTATTACCTGCTAAAGTAACAAAGCTCTTGGATCCCAGTGTGCAACACAGTCACTCATTTCTAGCTCATAGGTCTCCTAAGATGATGAGCATCAAGGCAAACAGCCAGCTGATCCTACATTCAAAAGAAACCTAATGGCTGAACACATCCTACTTAGTAAAATCTTCACCTTTGGAAGTCACTATTGATCTGGACTTGTCTGGGCCAAATATCTTTCATCCATTTTTGACTCATGGGAATTTTATCCATATATATGTATCTATGTTTGGACATGAAAAAGCTGTAGTTTTTTCATAATTTCATTAAGTTTTTCAATAGACTAAAGATTTAAGAAGGAGATGCAGAAATACAAGAATTTTAAGGAAAAGGAATCCTTTATTCTACTGACTTTTGTATTGTTTCCTTTAGCTGAGTGTCTTCATTGTTCTTCCTATTCATTTATCTCCCCAATGCCCTCAGATCATGGGAACACAACAGCAGAGTTGGATACTAACTTGATTTTTCATTTAATGAGAAAACACGTTACTTTTTTTTTCTTTCCTCATTAGAAACTGAAAGCTGATTTATCTATTCATCTGTTTATATATTCTCCTGAAATAAAGCTGAGATTTCATTTAGATTTTACACTTTATAATTTTTTCAAACATATTCATTTTCAGAAATCACTTTAAAATTAAATATCCAGTTGAGGCAAAAATGCCAAAATAGAGTGTTTTAGCATTTACCAAACATTTGTTTTACCTTTTTGGCAAATTTTATACTCTTCCCTATGTATATCAGTTTGACAAAGATGGTCTTTTCCACTGATACTTTTTCAGTAATATGTTCTAATTGGATCTCTCCTAAAAAGGACAAATAACAGAAGTAATACATCTGTGCTTTCCCTTTCTAACATCGTTTTTTGTTCTTACAAGGTTTTCTCAGGTTAATACTAAAGATATCATCAAATATTGGGGAAAAAAAGGGGAACTCCTGGACCAAAAGTGTGAAAATGAACAGAAATACCCAGCCACATCATTACTGTAAAATGCTCTTTGTACAACATATACTCTTTTAATAAAAATACATATTTTGCAAGGACTTTCTGTGTAAGATCTAAATGAACACATGAGCTGTGCCTCATTTGGCTCATTAAAACAGGCCATTTGTGGCTTTCCATGCCGCAAGGATGTTACCATGCCCTACGAAGACGGTATAATGCCTTCCATTTCAAACACAGTGGACTCCAACTAAGGAAAAAATAATCATTTAATTTGCATGGATATTAATTCCATTTAAGACTATTCATATTCCCATAAAAGAATATTTTAGTGAGAGATTCTTTGGGATGCTCTCGGAATGAATGTTCTGGCACCACACTTTGCAACTCTGTGTGTCATCTTTATACTGGCTGGCACTTCTTTTTTTTTTCCATTTGGTGAGTAGCCAGGGGGCTCCTTGCTATATAAGCATTATTCAACATGAGAAAGAAGGCAGAAAAAATGGTCCTTGTGTGCATGTTAAGCTAAATTCCGGTCTACTGCTTCTAAGAGTTTTCTGTCTTCCTACATAATATTCCTCACTTTTATCCGTTTCCTTTATACTGAAAAGAGGAAAAACATTTTTTTAACATTTTTCAGCCATCTTTGAGTCCTCACGTATACAGCCCCTTTGTTATTTTTCAGTCTTTTTTTTCTATTCATTGTATATATTTCTAGAATCCTGTCATATTTCTTTTGACTTGCCTAGGTAGCACTATTACATTTGCTTTTGCTTTCTTTCTTTCTCCTACTTTATATCTGCTTTGTCTGCCAGCTAGATTCCATCTAGCCTTTTCAGTCTATTCATGTGTTGGCTTTTGGGGTTTTGGGTGGTGGTGGTGCGGTTCAGCATGAAATGAATAATGTAAATGATTTTGCTGCTGCCTAACAAAAAGAACTATGTGGCTCTAGGTCTAGTTCCTTACTGCTTTCACTGCCTCTCTGCTGTGAGGGTGTCGTTTTATTGACTTTCATCACTCTTTGCATTAACTTAACAGCTGAATTTAATTGACTACACCATTTTATTAAAACATATCCTGATTTCATAGATTAAATAGCAAAATAGAAGACTACAGTGTCTAGCTATCATGTCTCTTTTCTCAAGAAATGGCTTACTTATTTTAGAGTCGAAAAAGGAGATGCATTTTTAATGCTGACATAGATAAAAGCTATTCAAATTCTTATAGTCTTGGGCTTCTTTTTTTCCTTTATATAACACAGCTTTAGCTAAAGAAACATGTACAAAACCAAATACAGCATTATGAGTAATGTACAGTAAATAGAAAATTGCTGTACATCTATTATACTTTACATCCTCTGTGAATGCCAGATTTGTAAGCAATACCACTTGGAGTAGTGACATCTCAATACATTGCATTTCTAATATTCTATCCCATAACAGTGTCTTTCTGCTGAGCAACTCAAAGTACCTTATGAATAGAGATGTAAAGTAGAACCTGGCTCTAACAATATTGCCATTTACAATTTAATTACCTGAGGAGGTAGTTCTTGAAGTGTCTCACTCAAGACCAGGCATCAGCCCAAGCACGTTTTTCTTTTAGGTGAATTCTACCTCTCCATAGTTGCCAAAATATATGCCATACCTTGAAATTCATTCTTAGGAGCTTGCATTTAGATCATTTCATTCAAAAACTCTTTCCTTTGTCCTTTACCATTATATCTGATAGTGTCCCCATTACCTATTTCTTAATGTATTGAAAAATACTAAAATGCCACAGTCAAAACATTCTAATATTGGCACATAGTGTTTAAATTTCCAAATTGATGTAAAAACTGTTATGTAAATGTTTACATTCAGATTGAAGTAAAGCTGTAGAAAAACCTACCTGCATATAATAAGGAAATCCTTATTAAAGACAAAGAGAGAACTGTATCATCCCTGACTTCAAAGAATAAATAATAACCCTGTAAGATTCCTGGTAGGTGGATATTCTGTAAAGATATCTGGGTCAGTGCATTGCAATGCAATTTATTCAGGAAATTGTGTTTGTTTGCAAGGCACCTATTGCATGCTCCATAACATCTTAATTCCATTTTGAAATGATTCAGAGCAAGCTTCGGATTTTAATATTAAACACAGGAACATATGTGGTCTTAGTCCTTTTACAGCTCGAGAGTGCAGCAGGCAGCATACAGCTGAGACATCGTGGTGCGTGAGCACACAGCACGTACTGGCCTGCACATTAATATCAGAACGGGATCGTTTGCAAGTGCTGTGGATTTCAGCTGTGAACTGTGCTCACCTTCCTCGCTAAGAGACTGCTCACAGGCTCAGCTCTGTGCATTGGTGTCACGTGCAGGAATGAATGCAAAACAGCACATGCCATACAGGGTTGTGCATTTCAGGAATTAATTCTTGGTTATTAATGCTGTTGCATCTCCAATTTTTATCTAAAGTGGGGGAGAGGCCAGCACCATGTATGTTTTTAGTGAGAAGACATTTTCTGAAAAGTTGTAGAATAAGTGAAAGTAATGGAGATGTTGTATGTGTACAGGTGGAGTGTCAGTGAAAGACAAATAAGCTGAAGGGGACTAAAACAGACATCTTAGAGGGAGATATATCAGACAAGTCAGAAGCTCCATGGTTCAGTGAAAGCTCCTGGCAACACCATTTAAAACAAATTTAAAAACATTATAGAAAAATGTCTTAGTGCACTTTATAGAAGCTGCTGGTTAGTGATGTATTAGATCTCATTTGATTGATTTCTGTTAAGATTAGGAGCATATTGGGTTGCGAAAGGAAAACTGGAATATGTACTAAAATAATTTATACAGGCTGTACATTGAGAGCAGATTTATTCATTGTAGAAATAAATCTACTCCTCTGTCTGAAACTATCAATTAAAATGGTGGCCATTATTCATGAAAATAAATATATAGTGTGTTATTCATGACAGGAAAATGTATCATGTATAAGTGGTCAATAAATCATTTTAGGAAAAAGTGATATGGAAAATGGTGGCACTTAAGCTTTCAATTTTCATTAAAATTATAACTGCAGCAAGCTGTTCACCAGAGATTCAGCGTCTGCAGCACAAACCCACAGGAGACCCTTTTGAAGCTCAACATTCATCTCTCAAGTTTAGGAAGAAGTCTGCTGCTCTGTCCGTTTCTGGAGTCTTTTGAGTTCCAAAACCTGCAGAAGACCTTGGAAAGGGGCAATGAAGGTGGGCCATGTCCATGTAAACCCTGCACTCACCTCCTGCTCATCTGTGCCACCTATATGGCTTTGAGGTGAATCCAGAACAGTAAGGAACTCCAAGGGCAGCATGTAAAAATTCTTCTGTAGAGTCAATCCCACTGGTAAAATTTGAAAGCAAGTGGAAATTTGTTTTACACACACTTGTTTTACAACTTATTTTCCCTAACTACTTTTCTTCTTGCTTTATCAAAATATGTTCTTTTTCTGCCATCAGTATGTAACTGCTCGTATTTAAATCAATAGGCCACCTACTCTTAAGTGATATTACACGGTCATTTTCAAAACCGCTAACAGCAATGCTTTGATTTGACAAGACTCCCAGCAGAGGTTACATACTTACAGTGAAGCTATTGGCAACTTGGACCCTGCTGAGCCACCACATTGCAGGCACACGCTGTATTTCATATACTATATTACATGTAATACCATGAAAATATATTATGCCTATAAAACTAACCCAATGCCTTGGAGACCTAGTTACAGAAAACGTTGCAAATAGGATTAGCAATGCAATACAGTTACTTACCAATTGATCTTCTTGCTTCTCTTCCAGACTCATCACATGGCACAAAGCCCTTTCCGTTCCCCTGAGCAACGAGAGGGAGGGAAAGGCAAGACCAGAAAAACATTATTCTTTAGCTATCCTCAGGTCCCAGAGCCATCCTATTGCGAGTGTGCTACAACAAAAAATTCAGAGGATACATTAAATTCGTAGAATCATAGAATCGTTAAGGTTGGAAGGGACCTTTAGAGATCATCTAGTCCACCACAGCCTGCACACATAGGGTTACCTAGAGCATGTTACACAGGACTGTGTCCAAGGGAGTTTTGAAGATCTCCGGAGAAGGAGATTCCAAAATCTTTCTTGGCAGCCTGTTCCAGTGCTCTGACACCCTCACTGTCAAGAAATTTCTCCTTAAGTTTTTGGGGAACTTTTGGTGCTTCAGTTTGTGGCCTCTTCCTCTTGTCCTATCAGTGTTCACCACTGAAAGGAGGCCGGCCCCATCCTCCTCACTCTCTCCCTTAAGGTATGATCAGGTGCCTTCTCAGCCTTCTCTTGTGTCAGCCACAGAGTTTTCTCCTTCCATCTTCACTTTGCGAGGTACAGACGAGTTGAAGAGCTTCCATTTCTTTTGCTGCTAAACACTGCAGAAAGGATTTCTCAGCTGGACTTAAACATCAGCCACACAGCTGAGGATAGAGAAAGCAAGGTGAGGGAGCAGACAAAGAGGCTGTACACCCTCCAGATTTCAGACTGAAATGAAATACCCAATTTAGTCAGTGACAGTTGCATCAATATCTTCTACAGAGCTGGTCTCTGAATGTATGTGTTAGAAAATTTATGGTAGTAGATGCCATATAGTAGTTCCCTTCTTGGCTAGTTAGTAAGACTTCATTATTGTTCAAATTCAGCTTTAATTTTATTTGTCACCTTATGCTTTTTCTCAGGTTTATTTTTCTACTTGACATTAATCTCTCCTTAGATTTGAAATTCCAGAGTTGTTTTTCTTAAAAGGAGCTTTTTATTCTATGTATTTTTTACCTTTTACAGTGACAATTAAACTGCTCATGATAAGTAGAATACCATCAGGTTTTACATGATATACTTGCAATAGAGCACAATGCTCACAAAATGTTCCATTGCAGTTTACCTACCTTGAAACCTATTGGCTTTTATTTACAACATACTCGCCATAAATATACTGTCATAAACCTGTTCTGCACTGACCTTCTGGCTCAATGAAAATGGTTTGTTGGAAAAAATTAGACCACCAATTATGGCAGCACAAGTTCAATCTCTCTGATATTTGCTCAGCTGTTACAGAGGCAGATAAAACTCCAAGTGCTTGTGATTTGTGAGGACTCTATATACTGCCAGCTAACTGAACAAGAGTGTAGCCTTCTCTAGAGCCACTTGTGATCCATCAAGGGCTTCCAACCCCTTTCTAGGAAGAACTCTGAGAAAGGAAAATTTCAGGGGAAAAAAAAAGGTTTTTTTTTCAGTTTCTGTCCATTGCACAACTGAGAAAGAAAGAGCAGACTCGCACAGAGCACCACCACATGAGATTGCCTGCTCTCAGGATCAAGAAATACAGGAGCACAAGCAGCCAGCCTCAATTGCCAATCACTAATTGTAAAATCTTTCCTGTCCCTCTTACATTGTTTTTCTGCTTTCTCGCTTCTTTCCAGGAAAAATTCATGTTCCTGTATTTTGGACCCGACTCTCTTGAAAATCTCCTGATTGGGAAGTAGAGGGCAGCAGAACTGCTGCACAAAGTTCAGCAAATCTTATTACATTAATTTCTGAATTTGCAGAAGATGCATCAATCAATGATTCACATATCCATTGAAATATAATTGTTTATACACCATAAGTATTCCATATATCTATAAATACAGGAATATACATATGTGTGTGTATAGAGAGGTATACGTATAGCTGTATAAAGACATACGCCTCCATTGTTTTCCCGTGTTTGAGTGTATCTGTATGAACCTCCAGTCTTAAGTTCATTTACCTACTTTAGTGCTGTTAGATAAAGGGCTATAATGATATACTGGTTATTTTCAGAAACAAACCCAAAATTATTACAAATTGAATAATGCAGGAGCAAATTTTGTACAAAATTCCCTATTTTTCAGCAAGTCCTTGCACTGCCACTTTCTCTTTCAAAAGTAGTCCTTGCAGCCTCTAACTTTGTGAAGGCTATCTAAAGGGAGGGTGATATGAGGTTTAGGTTATGAAGAGTCCTATTCTGAGGGACCGATTCTTTTAAAAGTGATGTCTCTCTTTTTTTTTTCCTGGAACATCGACCATATGCATCAAAATATGATAAACTGGCATGCACCGCTGTGGCAAAAGAACAGTGTGTCGTGGGCAATATCGGGCTGTTGTAATAGTGTTTTTGATGGTGTTGTGAAAGGAATGAGAAGGTTGGTACCGAAGAATATCTCATAAGATGAGGGGGTCTGCTGTCTTCTTCCAGCTGCCTGAAGCTGGAAGGGCCTCAGGTAGTTATTACTGAGCAGTTTTTTTGTTGATTTGTTCTGGTTTAGAGTTCGTGGTTTTAGAAATAAAACAAGCCCCGAGGAAGTGGATGCAAAGAGAAGATGTATGGTTGGGAACTTTGTTTTTCCTTCCATGGCTGGTGAGCCTGCACAGTGACTTACAATTAGCAATAAAGTGCAGACAGTCCTTTACAAATCATGAATGAGGTGAAACCTTTACCATCAGAAGAACTTAATATCTTTAAGGAAAAAAAAAAAGTTTTCTATGAATACCTGCTGAAATTTGAATCTTAATTCACTCCAGATATGCTTAAATCTCCATTAGATTCCTTTTTGTGCACATTCAAGCAAACAATCACTACCTGTAGAAGCCAAAATTTAACTACACAGGTTCAGTATTCATAGAAAATGAGATAGATTTTTTATATGGAATGGAAAAACAAGTTGAAATAGCAAGGGGAAAGAAGGAGAGAGATTCTCAGGGGAAAAAAAAAAACCACAACAGCTCATAAGAACCCTGTAGCAGGAACAACTAAGCACCCACCAAAAGAAATGCTCCATGCATGTAAAGAAAACCTTAATGTCCACACCCTATACTGCACCAAAAAAAGCAGAATATGTATACATTATATATTCTCATATATCCCACACCTTATAAATGTATACAAATGCATAAATTTATAAACATGACATTCCTTCTAAAACCATGCAGAGAGGCTGAGAGCACTGAATATTTTAGGCTGGAGAAGGGAAGGCTCCGGGGATCTTAGCAAGAAGTATCAATACCTGATGGGACAGTTTAAAGAAGATGGAGTCAGACTCTGCTCAGAGGTGACAGGGACAGGAAAAGAGCCAATGGGCACAAACAGGAAATTGTGTCTGAACAAAAGAAAAGTTTCAATTATCACATGTGGTCAGTATACCAGGAAAAACACAAATATTCCAGGCAACTGTTCCCTTTAGCCAAGTAAATTGCTAATGTGAGAACTTCCTCTCTCTTTAACATGGATGACCTGAGGAACAGTCATCAAGACTCAAGACAAATTTTCAGGGGTGCTGTATCAGCTTTTTATCTAAATGGTAAAACAGAAATCACTTCTAAACTTTAATATCAGTTAAAAGAATACCTACAAGTTGGGTATCGTTAAAAAAATCCTCTTTTCTGTTTATTAAAGTTTCAGATGGAGGAAAACAACTACAGGATTTGAAAGCATATTTGTTGAGGAAGCGAATTTGCTAAAGATAGAAAACATGGTGGGGCTTATTTCCAAACTCTCTTGCTGATAAATGAACACTAATGCTTAAGCCCTTCTAATGAAGACCAGTTTACCATGGAATAAAGTCGTCAATGATGAGCAGAAAATAGAGTATTTGTAAATACATTGTAGCACAGAATGATAAAGCACATCCAATTTATGCAAAGATGTGCTTGCAGCAGTACGATAAATAATATCCACGTAATCAATTACTGGAAGAAAGACGGTCTGAATAAATTGTTTTCTGGCAATTTATGGAAAACAAGCCTAGCACAAAAAGGACAATTTGACTTTAGTCTTCTAACAAGAGTGTCTGACGAGCATTAAAACCAAACTTACTAATGATTCAAAGGACACGGTATTTATAACTGTCTATTTTCATTAGCAATAGCAAATTCTAAGTTGTGCAAGGTCATAAATGTCCTATTTTTTAACTTGGAAAGCAGGGAATACAATGGAATAATTGAAATATGTATATAGATTTGCACTACACTGCATGTGACATTGCTATTTTGATTTTAAAACATCTGCATATTGAAAGGGGTGGGAGAGAAAGCTAGAAAGATATATATGAGACTACTAAGTAAATAAGAAAGGAATACTAAAAGCATTTTAATTCATTACAGTAAATGTATATTTTATAGTCTGATCCTAAACCCACTGAGATCTTACAGTGGGAAAGCCTTCATCTGTCTGGGTGTCAGAAAAGCAAGCCCTTAAGGGAACTCCAGAACTGCTTTAAAACTGTATAGGAAAAGTCGGAAAAAAACACAGTTCCTTTACAGAGCTTTTAACTTTACGGTCTTTAATATATCCAAGATGCAAAAAGATTTTTTTTTCTTTGTTTGCTTAAAAAACAAAACCAACTAAACAAACCAAAAACCAACCAGTAACAGCTTAAATAATAGAAAATAATAGAATGAATGAAAACAGGTGTTTATTATTCAGAGCTCAGACTTGGAAGACAACGTTACTGAACAAGAACAATTCTCCAACTCCCACACCCTTTCACCAATCAAAGTAATAAAAAAAATATTAGCAAGTATCTTGGACCTGACAGCACATATAATATCAGCCTTCAAGGATATTCAAATTTTTATTAGGATCTGCATAAAAGAACTACATAACTAACTAAGAAAGCATTTAGCAGTTTATGACCCTCAGTGTAGGCAAGACATTAAAATTCACATAATTCAGATTCACTTTCCTTATAAAACATTCAATGATGCCTGTAGCACTGCTTGTTCAGTTAGTAAATAAAATACATTTTTTATTGATGGTGTCATTCCAGCATTATCAAATCCTCTATCCCTTCATTTACCCATTGAAAAGGTACAGCTAGATGCCAGTAGGACAAAGTTTGTCATTTGTTCCACTTACATGACACCAACCTGATTTAATAAGAGAAAGAGATAAAGCAAAGAAAATCAACCGTCAGTTGATATGAGGATGGGTGTAACATTTCATTGGGACTAAAAAGAAAGGGTATGAAATCTGGCTATTGACTTTGGGATCTGGCCTGGTGTTTGAGCATGTGCACATGATGACAGCCCTCTTTTCAGGACTCCATGTCATATTTTGACCTAGTGGCTCTACATTTTGCATGTTCTGGGTAATCATATCTTGATTAGGCATGGCCTCATTAATGGGAACGCTTGGTTGTTCAGCAGTCTAACACCTTCCCAGAGGTTTTGCTTCAGCACATAAGTCTTTGTGCACTGGTCAGGCTTTGCTGCCCAAATATATACGGGGTTACCTCCCAAATTCTTTATTGTCTCCTTCAGGGCATTAAGACTTCACTGCACAAAGATTTATATGCTTAAGTATGGACCTCACATAAAGACTTACATACTAGTGACCTCAAAAGTTGTTGCTGCTCTTTTTTCTGACTGAGGCAGCACTAAGAAATCCATCCAACTTTCTGAAATCCCATGTTGAGACATTTGCACAACTGAACTTCATACTGGAAAATTTACACCTTACATAAAATGTCTGGCAGCAGATGGTTCCTCTTGCAGATTGGAAATGACCATGGAGACAAGTCAGAGCACACTCATCTCATGCTACACATACAGCAGATCTCTGCAATTCTAGATCTTCACCCATTACTGAAAAAAATGTGACTAAAACATTAATAATAAACTGTAAGCATTCAAATATTAAACATAACAGAATGAAGTATAACACCATAAAATTCATTTTGTGAAACAAAATAATAAGGAATGATTTACTGTTTCACAGCACTGCTTCAAAGTTTTGGGTTCCACTCTGTAATATTAATAGGAAAACTGTTTTGCCATCATCCTGGAAGTGTGCTTCCATCACATTTGAAGCATTACTGGACTCTCCTGAGTGTTGTACTTCTGCAAATTCTCTATCCCATTTTTTATTTTCAGTCAACAGTATAATGTGAATGGCAGACTTCTCTGGCACGTAAACTACAGGGAACACTATGTATTTCAATTTAAACAAAGTAATAGATATTGATAATGAAGAAAGTTACACTTTTGGCAACATAAGCATTTCAAACTTAGGTCATGACTTTCCTTATGGTAAAAGAATACATCATGCAAGAGCAGAAAATACTGATTCACAGTGGCATTCCAGATGAGCATTAAACACCTTTGAGAACATTCACACTGTCACTAATTCTTCACATTTATTTCTTCCTGAAACAAACTATGGGCAGTGCTTCCTTCCTGGACGCACAGGGGAACATGGGCTTAGCTATTACTGACACAATCTTCTCCAAGCTCAGATCTAGGGGGCTACTTTTTTGTGTGTGTGTAGAAAGGGGCAAGAATATTAGACTAAACAGAAATGAGAAAGATGCATTATTAACTTATCAGCTCTATTCGAAATTAGTTTGAAACGTCAATAATTTCTGTAGCTCCACTGACTTCTAATTAGAATTGCTGAGTGCCACAGAACTTCCCTTGCAG
Source organism: Tinamus guttatus (assembly GCF_000705375.1). The sequence continues at coordinate 54,835 of NW_010578255.1, forward strand.
GGTGCTCATGCTTAAGTCACTCCCAAAGAAAAACCTGGGCCTCAATTCACCCAAGTCATGCTTTAGGATGGCTTTAAAATACATCACCACAATTTTGGGGTATAATTTAGGGGCCACACCATTTCTAGGATATACTTACACAATCCGAAAAGGTTTCAGACACCTTAATGTTAGCCACTTCTCTTACACATTAGTTAGATTCAAAATCTGCTTTGTTGAAGTGTTGAAGTAATCTAGACAAAATGTAATAATAAGAACCATGCAGATTTAAGGATTTCCAGCTCTCTGATCACATCCATCAAGGTCATTCCCCCCACAAAAGAGGGCTTCTGAGCAAAATGTTAAGATAAATAGTCCTGTCTGATGGGCTAGCAGAGCCATGCACTATGTTAGATTTAGCAAGGGAAAAGGCAAAGAATAATTTGACATTATCTACTAAACATATCTATCAAAACAAAATTGTTGATAGATAACGTCTTTTTTTTTTTTTCCCTACGTAAGGGCTAGTCTATTTAAAAAATGCAAATAACTTTAAGCTGACAGCAAATTGTGCTAAGACTACAACACCTGAGGAATAGAAATAGTACAGTCACCTGTAAAATGTTGTGTACCCCAGAAATATTCATAGGGAGGAAAAGATGGGAAATAAGAGGGACCAGGGGATATATTTTGTGAAGTGCATAAGACAGCATCAGCATCATTGTTCTAGTAAATCTTTTAAGCTAATAAAAAAGCCTAGCAAAATGTATATGAAACATAAGACTTGTGAGGAAAAAAAAGGAATATAAATATAGAACGTAAACATTGTTTTCTTTCTACATAATTCTGGTGCTGAGTGTTATTGCATTATGTGTTTCTCCTCCAAAAAGATGCACAACCAATCTTTCATAGCCCTACACTAACATAAAGGCAATCTGAAACTAACTGAAAATTTATTGTGGAAAGAGATCTTAGAGGTAACATATTATGCATATATATATATATATATATGTATTTATATATATACACACACATATATATAAAAGATAGTTCTCATTAGAGTGAAGTGCCTGCAGTAGCCTGACTTTTGATTAATTGTTGCTTAATTTCACTTGCTAAAATGATTTTTGAAGTCCTATCTCTTTGCCAAAAGTTGTTGTGAAGTCACACTCACATTCTAAACTGAAAGATCTGATCATCCTAAAAGAGAGGTAGCACAAAGCCACAAAATCCACCAAGAATTCTTCAGCTGCAAATACCTCGACAGCAAGTGGCAGGGGGCATATTATAGAATAGAGTCCTAGACACCTTGTCCTGCATGTAGAGGCAGCTTGGTAAGAAATGCTGCTGAAAGACCTTCTTGAATACCCTTCACTGGGACAGTCCTGTGTGCTCCTTACCAGCAGCCACCGATTCGGGCCAATAAGTTCAAAGGAAATAACATTCCATTTAATGTTAATTTATAATCGAAATCTAGAACTACAAAAACGTTACTGTCTTTATTAAAGAGCATTTATTACAATGAAAGGACAGCAAAGAATATTAAGAAATCAGAAGGGTGACATTAGTGGGACATGATATCAAATCTGAGCTAAACTTTCCAGAGCCTAGACCTGAGAAAGACATCTTTCACAGTCTGTGTAAATGTTATGTAAATATACTT
>NW_010578255.1:56535-99057 GCF_000705375.1 Tinamus guttatus
AATCATTTGATTTTATTCTGTTCTTACCTGGTTACACAGGGGATAAGGACATGATTAGCTACTTTTTCATTTGCTTCTCATGTCTCAGGGGTGAAAGGTTTGGTCCATTAACACAAAGTACCGTCTCTCCTCTGCAATTTGCATACAGTTAAGAAAAAAAAAGATTTAATGTTTCTAGTGCAGTTAAAAAGATATGGCAATTTCAAAACAATATTTATGAAAAAAAAATCTGGCACTTCAAAGCAGAAACATTTTCCACAAGAGAAGATTCCATAATGCATGCAGAAATCCAAGGCAAGCTGGCTCAGAGTCCTTCTTACTGCATAAAATAATCTATAGGTTATTAATATTATAAGAATTATTGCTGATTAGTTTTTAATGTAATGTTTCTAAATCAACTAGGGAGGGATTCAGTTTTTAAGAAAACCAAGGCAAGCGCTATTTATTCATCTTACATATTGAATCAATGACACTCCCAGAAAGTTAAAAAAAAAAATCATTTTTAACTGTCGCTTCCCTTAAGCTTTCAATCTTCATACAGAAGAAACATGATCTTTGAAGAGTAATAACAGTTTGAAAATACTAAAAGGGTGAATAACAGGAACCCAGACCTTGCAATGATACTTATGTCACCAGATCCCTACACAGAACTTTTTGTAGAACTCTATGGCTTAAAATTTGCTCATGGAAAAAAAAAATAGCATTTGTAGGTTTAGGATCAGCATGGGTGAATATATTGATCTATCTCCCACTGCCCCAAGTCCAGCAGTTTTGCTGGCAACTTTGGGCTTTTGTTGCTCGGGGGTAACTTGCTTACCCTTTCCCCAAAATCCTACAGTGATGGTGGGTATCACGGATATTTCACGCTAGCCTCCACTTCAGCTTTGAAACTTTTGATTTCTCCTAGTGTCACAAGTAAAAACAGAACTCGTCCCATGAATTTCAATGGTCGCTTAAAACATTATTTTCTTCTTTTTTCATTTTCTGCTAGGGCTCCCCAGATTCTTACTGTTTGATGTTGAGAAGTGTGGACATGTAAAGGAAAGATCAAAGCACACTCCTGGTTAATAAAACTCAGCAAAAGCTATTGCACAAAGTGCTAGTAAAATCACATTCCATCAAAGAATCATAGACACCTAAGGATCAAGGAAAAACATTAAAAAATATTTTAAAACAAACAAAGGAACCAACATTTAATCTTAGAAAGGCAGAATGGCAAAATCTTGCATATCGTTGTGTAATTTCATGTTTTTGTTTTCCAATTGATGTAAAAATAAAGTGCTTGAAGATGGATTAGAAATTCTATAGATTGATAGAATACACTGTAGACAACAAGCATAACTCCTGAATCACAGAATCACAGAAGGGTTGAGGTTGGAAGGGACCTCTAGAGATCATCTAGTCCAACCCCCTGCTCAAGCAGGGATACCTACAGCACGTGGCACAGGGTCACATTCAGGAGGGTTTTGAAGATCTCCAGAGAAGGAGACTCCACAACCTAATATTTAAGTTAGAGACAGTAATACTTGATATCTAGGTGAGATTTTAAAATAAGGGAAAAATATATTATTTTTTCTTCAGAGACAATAACAAGGACCTACCAAGTAAGACCATATAGACAATTACTTTAAATATCTTATTTATTTTCAATTTTGTAAAAATGAAGGAAAAACAATAAGGTACCTCTTTTTTATTATTATTTACTTTGAAAGGAGTTTATTAGACAATGTATTGTCTGTATTTGCAGACAATTATACAGTTGTTTATTAACAACTGTAAGTTCCATATAAGACTACTGCTACATTTAATTTTCTATCCAACATTGTCGAGCTCCATCTCTTTCGAGAAGCAACTAATCCTATAATAGATATTATGGAATAACTTCGAATACCTAATTAAGGATAACTTGTTCCACAGGAAAATTATGTGCCTAACTCTTGCAGCTAAGGCTCTAAGCCCTATATGATGAGAATTTAAAGTCATGTGTATATTATTCTAAGTGATCGACAGCTTCCTTATTATTGATATAAATGCCCAATCTTTCCAAGACTATTCTTAATGATACTTCGTGGCAATTAATTTCACAGATTAATTAAGTTCTATAAGGTGTATTTCCTCTTATATGTTTCAAAATGAATTTGAATGTGTTCTTGCAGTAAAAATGAATGAGTTCTTGGTTTCCTTTTTCTGTGCTTTTCATTACTTACCTCTTGTAAACATAACTAAATACTCTGGCCATCTCTATGCCATATTACGAAATGCTACAATGAATTTTTGTCACCCTTTCAAATTCCATCTAAGAAACCAATGTAGAATAGAGTTCAGGTGAAAAGGTAATTTTACTAATGCATAATTATCCTTCCTCCAGTTCTTTATGCAAACTGAAACTCTATTCCTGGATAACACTGGAAAGGTGTTTTCTTCCCCTTCCCCCAAAAGATACTAAATTTTGTTCTACAGAAGCTACACACTGCCAAGTAAAATAGATTTCACATGACAGGTAGAATCTTAATTAAACTAATCCCAAGGGAGTAGTAAATAGATCACAATCCTCCTCAGTTACAACCACAGAAACTATTTAGAGTCCAGTCCCAAAGGGCCCTAAAATTGACACAAGAGTGTAGAATGAGGATGCTAGAACTTTCTTGACAGAGGCCAAAACCAAGAATCCAGTGATGTTAAGAGCCCAGGCACTGCCTCTTTGCATAAGGATTGAGACTGCCAATGGGGTTCACTTTGAGTCACTGAAATTTAAAACCATCCACAGATGCAGGTGGGCCTCCCTGAGTGCCTGAAAGTGTCAGTTGCTGTGGATCTGAGCTGAAAAATGAAAAAGGATATGAAAAGAAAAAGTGAACATGAACATACCTTGTTCAATGAGAAGCTCTTTTTCTCTGACCACAGAAAAAACACAAGCTATCAGAGTTTATAAAATATCCAGAGATCCAACAGCTGTCATAAGAAACAAAAATAAAATAAAAAAAGAACAAGAATAAAAGAAGAATATGCCACTATGCATAGAAGAAAAGCCCTTCCTTTCTTTTCCTGCAGGAGCTGAGGAAGAGCCTCTTGAAGACCAGCCAATTACTGCTTTGAACTATGGGGACTGCTCCCTTCTCACATATTAATTCTTCATAGCAGGTCAGATAAAATGAAAAAAAAAAAAAAGTGATACACAGGAGAAAAAGAAAGTTGTCGGCACTTCCTTTCAAATCCCTGCTGCACACAATTCACATTCCTACAGTCTGTCTATCCTGCAGTAGTCAAACAAAAGCTGCTACTTTGCCATGCTACACGGCATAAATGTTTCCAAAATTGAGACAAATAATATAGACATCACTTCCAGAGATGACTTCTGTTTTATTGTGTCTTGCAGGTTGATTTCATTTGCTATCACTACAAGTCAATGAAATCTAGCACTCCAGGACAAGGTTGTTCTTGCTTTGGCCTTCCCTTGCACAGGCTATGCAAAGAAAGCATCCAGTGCTCCTGTATGAGTTTGTGATTCTTGATGATTAATATTTAACTCACAAAGACAAATGAGACCCAACTCTCAAATTTAGAAAACCCAAAGCCTCTTTAGAGGAGGCATCACTGAGATGAGGTCTCATAAGCCTCTGCTTTCAGTTTTACTGTTGTGGAATCAAAGTGTTTTTAGTGAGATCTGTGGAGCTTCTTGCAATTTGGCTCCCTAGTCACAAGCTACAAAAACAATTTGCTTTCAAGCTTTCCAAAATCTGTTTCTATGAGTAGAAATAAATAAATAAATAAACAGGGCTTTGTTCCCCTTTGTGCTCATTCCTGGGGAGGAATCATATTCAGTGGATGTTTCACAATTAGGCTTCCAAATCTTTTTTTTCCTGATGTGTAGTCGTAGCAGAAGCAGAGTACTTTTAACGAGTTTGCACTTGAAGTAATTTAGAAACTATCTTTTTGGATTTGCAAGATTTTCAAGGAGCTAGGTTTGGTGGCATTTAAGGTCTTTTCGTACCTCAGCAAATATTAGCTCAGCTACTTTTTTCATTCTCCTTATCATTTCATTTAATCAATTATTCCTCCTTCTTTCATTTTTTTCTATACTCCATTTTGCTTCCTTCTTTTCTCATTTATGTGCACGGCATTTCAGTTTTTCTTCAACATCTTTCCCTCCCTTTTTTCCTATTATTTTTACTCCTTCATTTTCCTTCACCATTCCTCCTGTTTTTTTTTTTTTTCTGCTAACCCACTACATTTACTCCATCAATCTATTGATTGACAAGTTGAAGATTGCTTTGAAAGGGTTCTCCAAAATAATTTCAGTGGCACAGGACCATTTATACATTCACAAGGCGTGCTCATTTCCAATCCGTTAAATTGCCATTGGACTATTGAAATTGCTGTTGTGCAATGACAATACTCCATTTTGCCTCTTCAGAGATGCAAGTTGGCCAAACAGGCACAAATCCTGTATACCAGAGCCATACCCATCAAAATTGCAGTCTGTGTTCTGCACTGTTCCAATTAGAGTCTGCTGCCAGATTGTTTGAAAGAATATACAGCAAAGTACACAGCTGTGGCAGACTCTAAACTAAATGAATAATGCAATATCAACATCTGTAGGATTTTTGAAATGCTAAATGTTCAGATATGAAGTCTCTGCTGAGGACACAGATGGTAATGATGTTGTTGTTCCTGCAGTGGTTCCTACCAGAAACCAAGTTCCATAATCAGACTGGACTGTTAATGGCTGAAACAAACACATCCCTTTAACAGCCCTAGCTCTCCATGTATCTCAGAGTGATAAATGCTTGTTTTGTGGGTTGCATTTAATTTTGAGCTTTGTTAAGCTAAAGAAATCCACTAATGAATATGGACACCTTCACGCACGAATACAGATGCCAACATCAGTTGCTAGCACTCAGCAGGTGAATTTAAACTGACAATTCCAGTTAAGGTAGAATAATTAAAATAAATTTTCCATTCAGTGAGAAAGCATAAGTTCTATATTTTCCACGGCCAAACATAAACACCTAGCAAAACTTTTCATATATGAATAATAGTATTATTCAACAGGGTTTTATGTATGGTTCTGCTGTTTAAACCACATCAGGGCACATTGCCTAATGAAACAACAGAACAAAATAAAAACAGTCTCTAAATACAAGTGAACAAATATATTACTCATCAACAAATATTTTAGGGTACCTATGAAAGACAGCACAATGTCTTATAACTCATCCTATGTCCATTACTATTTTTCTGTCAATAAAAATTGTGTTCCAAATGCATCAAACAAATGCAAAAAGCAATTTTGCTCAATTTAGATGATGTCCCTGCAGTCAGAGAAAAGCTGAAAGAACTAACTGAAAAGGCAACATAAAAATAAGCAGAGCTGGGAGGTAGAGGAATTATAAGAGGCTAATAAGAAAAGCAATGAGTATATGACACAAGCCTTGGAAAGAAGGCATGATGTCACTCATCTGCTCATTTGGACAGCTGCAGTCTGAACACTTGATCCCAGACACAACTTATCTTCTTAGCTGGAACAGACTCTCCGGAAAGATCAAGGATTATTTCCTTTGTACATTGACATGGCTGAGACAAGAATATCAGAAATTTTTAAAACTGTACCCATACCAGAGCAGAATATTTGCAAGGCTTAAAAGACAGGGTGAAAAAAAGTCGAGATGCTAAATCAGAATTTCCAAGTAGGCTATGCAGACAAAGAAAGAAAGGATGAATTATTAAAAAAAATGTTCTTGATTAAACCTATCCATAACTTTATGAATCACCATAACATCCTCCTCCTTCTTTAATTTCTATTAAAAGATAAAACTTTGAAAGAAACCCAAAGACAAATAGTGCTCTTTGTTTTCCTATTTGCATACAGAAAACATGATATTTGGAGACAGAACAACCTGTTTCTGCTAGGCTTGGGGGTCATAACCAGTTGGTCTTCACACCTTCTGCATCATTTGCCTGGGAAGGCAGAAAACTGCTTTTTCCCCACTAACACTCTACATAAATCTGAAAGGGATGTAGTCTTGGATACTCCCTACTGCTCTCCTCAAGAGAGGCTTAATATTTCTTTGAGGAGCTGCTTAACAAGTTTGTTGGTTTACATTCTCTTAATGCCTAATCAACTTACCTTCTTCCTCATATCCATGCGTATGCCAAGCCATGTGCTTCTGCAGCTTGCTCTTTGGGTTTAACTCCTTCAATCCTATCCAGCAGGAGACTGGCTTTACTCTGAGATTAGGGGAACCAGCTACGCAAAGCTTGTAGATGATTGTACCCTCAATTTTCCTTTTTCTAAAAGTCCTGTTTTGAAAAAGAATAATTGCACTCGGAAAACCCCAGAAAGGACTAAAAGATAAGAACAGCCTAAGCACTTCCTAAAGTCTAAGCTCATATTACCCTATCAGATGGAAAAGTGTGTGCAGAATTGTCAGCTATAATTTTAGAGTAAGAAAGTTAGCACAAAACAGGGTCTCTTAGGTCTTAGGTCTCTTAGGTTTAAAAAAAAAAAAAAAAAAGAGGCCAGGGTTACTGTTCCTCTCACAGGAGAAAGGGAAGCATTTGTAGCCAAGGGAGAGGGGGAGGTTGTGAACTCCAAGGTCACAGAGGCTGTTATACTCAAGATTAAAACCAATGAGAATTCTCTTTAAGTACAGAAGCAAAACCCAGAACCTCTGAGCCATAAATTGAAGAAGAACTTTTGCTACTGACATAAAATGTCCAGACTGGTATTGGAAACGCATGTGCAAAAGTGTGCATACAATGCTGGGCAAAAATAATAAAAAAATAAAATATTCTTACCAAAAAAAAAGAGAAAGAACAATTTTGAAAAAGAAATAACTAAGATACTTCTGCACAGACAAAAACATGATGAATGTACACCTTGACGCACAAAACATTAGCACTTTGCACATGCAGAAACTGGAGCTTCAAACCAAGCTACAAAGGGCCTTAGTGACTTGCCCAAGGTCAAAATACAAAAACCATGTAAAGTAGTTTGATTGTGATTTGCTTTCTAATGTACAGGAAGCTCAAACACAGAGGGAACTGAAACACTATTTAAGCATACAAGAGCTCCATCTAACTAATTTACTATTCATATATACTTTAAAGAATCTGTTCCCAGGAGATGTGTGTTCACATCACAAAGCTTCCACATATTTTGTAATAATCTGTTACAGTTGTAAGACTCTGTGGAGGAAAGGCCCCAAAATCCAGAACTGGAATAGAAGTGTTACAAGCAGGATCAAAGGATGCTGACAGATGTGTTCAGGCAGCTTAGACAGTGTTTCTGTGCTCGATGAATAGCTCGAGTCCAAGGGTACTGTGTGCTCATACTCACAAGTAAAATATTATCAAAAAATTAATAATGGCATTAGCGTGGAAATACAATTTCTGCTCTCTCACTGCATCTCATTCCACTGCTGTTTGTTAAATCCAAAACTCCTGAAATCTACTTGGGCACATTATAACAGCTATACTACCAACTACAATATATTCTGGACAGTGAGGGATTCATTTTGGGGTAATACGAGCTTCCTGCAAAAATCTGAGCCCAATCTAGAAAAGGCCTGTGACGCTCTTATTTTTAGCTATATAGTGATTCCAGTTGGGCAGCTTGTTACTGACCTAGTCTTTCTATATTGCATTTTCTGAAAAGCACGTATAGATCATATATATAACTTCTGCTTCCGAAGAATGCAGAACCACAAACCTTTGTCTCTCTGGTCTGGTTGTCAAGTGAGGCACTTGGTTCTCTCTCCGCTCTGCCTTTGCCACCTTGTCAAATGAAATGACACCGTACAGAAAAAAATATAAGCATTTTCCATGGCATTTTAATGCTAAACAATCTTATAACTATGGTGCTTTGATAGTTGTGGAATATCTTTACCTATATATACACCCACAAGTATATCTAAGTAAGTATATTTCCATTTCTGCCTCTAAACAAAGCACTTCCCTAACTGAGGTCTATATGAGCAGGCACTGATACTTTGGATTACCAATGCAAAGCCAAAGAACAAGAGATCTGTTTTCAAACATTATAGTTTGTAGATCTAAGATCTTAGGAGAGTTTCAGCATGTTGAAGAATCCCACAAGGAGGGAACAAAATGTTTTATGAAACCTTAAATTATGTAAAACACTGAGATGTATTATATGAGGCATTTTAAATAAGGGCAGAATAAAGGCTAAATACTTTTGAACTGCCTCAGAAAAATTAATCCCTCTAATTCATGCACCATTACTAGACTCTGATATTAAAATGCCTCTTGCCTTTAGGCTGATGTTGCTATAATTATTCACGTGTTTTAATTCATATTTTATTTATGTACTGTGTTTTTATGCAGCACCAATTGTGGTGGCATCCAACAATTAAAAACAAGCATAAATTAATCTCTCATTTACAGGCAATTTTCTTAAAGTAATGAGCTGAAGGACCTTCCATGATTTTTAATTAAGTTCTGAATAAGCAAATACCTCTCATATAAGTCTTATGAAATCTGAACTTTTCAAGAGGACCTTTTTAACAACACGTTTGAGCCACTTTGTCCCTGTGGTGAAAATAAGAGTCTAAGCTTTTTGTCTCTCTGAGTTCTACAGAGAGTCCCAGAAATGGGCCATATCCTCCTAGCAGGAGTTTAGCACTAGTAACTCTATTGATTCCAGCTTCAGAAAAGTTATGTGCTGTTCTTTAGTACTGATACCCTGAACGACCCTGGGAAAGAAACACATGAGTTCATAGTGTTTCTAAGATGTTAAATCAGGACACTCTAAAGAAATTATTTTAATATATTTTCTGTAAACTTTATTATAATCACTAAAGACACCGATTTCTTTGACAGGGTTCAATTTTGAATACAACCCACACCTGGGACACATAGGCACTACTTTGGCTAACAGACCCAGGGATAAAAAAAGGAGAATTGGGGGAAATGTCTCAGGTTTCCCTTTCTGGAATGGAATGACTATAAGCATATCCTTCATACTTATTAACTTTCACAGTTCCTGAATAAAAAAGTAGTGACTATCATCAGAGAACACACAATATCAGTGCACCCAGGAGTCCTTGTAGCTGCATAAGATAACATGATGGCAGCTGAATATCGAATCCAGGCTTTATAGATCTCTGAAGCAGTTATGCTTCCAGGTGTGGCACATGAGACAGAGTTGCCAACTATAACCCACACAAGAACACATGATGAACAAGCTGAAACTGAAAAAAACAGAAGTCAAAGCTCACAGCAAACATATCTTCGGGAAAACATTAGAGAGAAATATTTTAAAATACTCACTGAGACATTCCAGCAGATATAGGTTACATATCATATTTTTTAGGCCTAATCTTGGAACATGTTGGCTCCAAGTAATTCTTCTGATAGGAGGATATAAGAGATCACAGTAAAGATCCAGTTGTCAAACATTTGGGTCCTAAACTGACACAGGTTTAAAAATAAAATTCAATACTACCCATAACTGATCGCTGACCACTCTTCATGCCTGGAGGTACCCGCTGTGCAGACAGAGAAGTCATTCTATTAATATTTGATCAGTAAGCATTACAATATTGGCTTTTAATATAAATACTTTACATGAGCATGCTGCACAACTTATGCTCCAAATCAAAATCCTGGATTGTATCCATAATTTAGTTGAAGTGAGAGCCTGCAACAATAGCAAAATGATAGCTAGTATCACCAAGATATGATCCAAATATACAGTAGAAAGTATTTGAAAAAATAGGAGTAATATATACCAGTGGTATTAAAGATTCTACGTACTTTTCTTTGGCAAAGCTGCTATCTGCCTTCACATTTAGAATGATATTTTTATTACTTATTCTGTATGTGTTAAGAATATTCATGTTAAAAACAATGAAAACAACTCATCAGTATTTAGATTTGAAAGACAGCTAAGGAGGATATTTGTATTAAGTGAAAGAAAAATACCTCTAATAAGTGCTTTCTCTGGGGAAACAGAAACATACTTAAAATTTTAGAAATGTAGTTAATATATACAAACATAGATTTATCTTAATATATACAAAAATAGATTTATCTTTTAGATCATTGAAACGTGATCCTTTTATAAAATATTAACAGAAATTTTGAATAGTGAATTACCATCTTTCTTGCAATGACTAATTAGAATATTTTGGGTAATTGATATGTCTAATTATAAAATGTATAACCATAAAATTGTTTAATTACCTCAAACACAAGTATGTATATGTTTTTATAAAGACAATACTTTTTATTCACAGCAGACAGCTGCATTTTTCTTTAATCAGAATGGTCCTCTAGCTTACGAGTAAAAAGAAATTGCACAATAATAAGAATCCATGTACATCCCTCTGCAGTTAGATTCTGCATCACTGCCTCATTAAATAGCAACCACTATGTGGAGGCAGGAGACTCCTCGACAGTCAGGAGATTCTACAGAGGAAATAAAACCAAGCAGTTAAATGGCAAACCATAGTAAAATGATGATAAAGCCAGCTTTTTACAATGCTTCTGTCATATGCTTGTCATATGCCCATTGTCATGTACTTGCCATTGCAAATTACTTGATACTCTATAAATATGCTCTTCACTTTAAAAGTTAGAGAAAGAGCCTTTGCTACTTGCAGCTTTGTATATGAAGTGTACATATGCATTCATATAACCACTGTTAAAAGAAAAAGACTATATTGCAAACTCAAACACTAACACACTGATAAGTGTCAGAAATACTTTCATTTAAAATTTCTGACTACGAAAACAGTGTCTAATTACATTTTCACTTTATTTTCCAGGAGAGCTTCTTAAAACCTGGTTTCCTGCTTATCTTAGCTCATTCTCCTGGAGAACTAAGTTCCATAGTTCTCTAGGTTCCTGACCTGGTTTATCTAATGTAAGACACCCTGCCCAATTAATTCTCATTTATTTTGCAGTCAGATTCATTAGCTGAAGCATAACAAGTGACATACTTAATATCCAGACAAGTTGGCAATCACAGACACAAGTTTGGTTTTCCAAATTTTTGTCACAATACCCTCTACCTTGGGTTCCCTCTTCCCATCTCTCCCACATTTTTCTTTTCCTGAGCAGATCTATTTCTTGTTCCCTTTGCATCTAAGTCAGGCAGTCTGCCACTTTTTCCTGCCAGGAACAGCTAGAATTTTCACTGCAAGAGCTGAAGCATGTGAAGACTAAACAAAAGTCTACAAGGAACATTTCTGCTGAAAAAATAAGAAGTCTGTATTTATTTGTGTGAACCTGGATAGCAGATTTTTCAGTCACGGCAAAAGGGACAACCCTGATCCAGCACTTCTATATTACTAAACTTTGACCACTTTATTTAGCAGTCATAAACAGTTGTAAATCAGAATTATTTTAAATGAAGACCTACAAGTATCTTTCTATGCTAACCAATGAATATTTTCCCATTTTTAAAACAATAATTCAGCCCAAGTAGTTAGAGGTAAGCAAAATTTGAAGCAACTGAAAACAAGATGCAAGAAACATGTCAGTAAAATGCAGATTCTTCTCCTTATCCCCCAAAAGGCTGATCTTGAAAATCTGCTGCACACAAAAGCATATTGCACGTCCTTCTCACATTCCAGAGCTTTTAATTTGCGTATGAACTGAAAAAATCATTATCCAATACAGAGGGCAGCTAAGCAGGGGACAAGGCATGCTGCGGGGATTTCTGCACACTGCCATTTCATGAAGACTTCAAACACTTGCCCCAAAGATAAAAAAGGCATCAAACAGTTGTTGCAACTTTCTCAATGGAAGAACAGCAACATTACTGAAAATTGTAGTGATCTATAGTTTATTGTATCCTCGGGTACTCACGCAGGTGGACATTAAAAAAGTGGTCTCAAAGGTAAGGTCACACAGGTAACAATAAAGCAAGTGTTCAAAAACTGCTCTGTGCTTGTACTTGAGGCATAATCTATTATTTTATGGAGACAAAAGAGAAGACCAGTTCCCTGTCTGCTCCTTTATGTCAGTGATAACACTTCAAGAAATGGTGTCGGTCCCAATTGTGATGATAGATTTTGTAACATGGAAGCTGTTTCACCATGAGACAGATGTAGGTCATCAACGGGTGACTAGGCTCACACAAAGATTCTCAAAGATGCTAATGCAGGAAGTAAAACCAAACAATTTTTTGAAGGCTTCTGTCATTTTCAGAGCTATCAGAGAGTTTTTATAAAAAGAGAAAAGCTATTTTGATACTATCAAACTTTTAGGGTTTTAAAACTAGATTAGCAGTAGAAATTAAAGCACTATTGTCAGGAAGTTTTACCTGAATAGGCTGAATAGCCTGTGTTAGCATTCCAATATGGATTTCTTCTCCAATTAAATTCTGAGCTGGAATTATACAATACATTGGCTATGAGCCCTTGACAGATGAAAAATGAAGTGCCCACAACATCCCATATGATATGACAGTGTGACCAAGGAGCCTTAATATCCAAGCCCAGTCTATACAAACATCAGCCAGCAGAAGCTGCATCAAGACTGGTGCAATACTAGATACTAGTAAATTTACCAGTGATAAAAGTAAAGGAAAACTTTCTGAAGAAGCATCAGTAATCTTTTCTTGAATATTCATAAATTTACAAATGCATTCCAGTGGCAGTTTAGGATATCTGGGGAGATTTTGTATGGAGTCTACACTGTCCTACTTGATCACACCAGTAACATGTAAAGCTTGGATAGAGCAGTTAGAATAGCCAAAGTTTTCCAGAGGTGTAAAACCAAATTACATCAGTTGTTATCTTCTCCACCCCCATAAAAAAAAAAAAAAAATCATATTCAGGGCTTGCCTGTGGTGACAGATCCTACTTTTTGAATCCACATCAGTCACAGGACAACATTTCATTTTAACTACTGCAGGTGGTAACATTCTCATTAAGGACCTAAGCCAACTCCTCTGAAAGCCATTAAGATTCTTTCAAATCAGTTCATATCAGTCCCTGAAATAGTTCAGAAAACACCAATACACCGAAAATAGCTGTTGTCAGTGAGGGCCTCGTGCTGTTTCTATTTAAAGTATTTATAAGAAAATATTGAACTGTATTTCATAGTGATATAATACACTATGAAATAGTGCAATAAATAACTTGCCATGTTCACTGCTTTTGGGCAATAATTAAAGATTTAAGGCATCCAACAAAAGTATCATTCCTTAATTAAAACAAATACAAATGTTTCTACATTGAAATATTTGCTTGTTGCCAATCAGACTTTCTTCGAGGTTCACTATAGGATTTTTCTAGTTAATCTTACTTAAAGAAAGCAGTAAGCTATATCTCCCTTGATGAAAGCTTTAAAAAAAACCATAGTGCCTTAATCTTTACACTGTTAAGAATTTTAATGTGTATTTATTTTTCAAATGTGTGGTCCCACATGCATTATTTAATTTCATTAGAGATAATGGGCAAATTGATACTCACTATACTTTTGTGTTGCTTGTGTTTCTTTGTTGGAATTGTAGAGCTATAATTTGGTTATTATCAGATAGAGAATTGTCGACTGCATCATCCTCTGTGTCTGGCATTCAAGTCCCTCTCTAGCAGTTCTTTGGTCTATAAAACATGTGCATATTCTTAGTACCTTCACGACAGCATGAAGTAAGCTCATTCACCTCTAAAGTGCTTGATGAATAACATTGATCATTTAATGATCCTTGCAAAAGGCCCATTTTCATCAGGTGCTGGGCAACCACATAACCAATAAAGCAAATTAGGCAGAATACCACAAAGGAAAGAGACACTCAGAATTCGCACATATTATCTCGGTGAGAAACTTCACCGAGGATTTTGTCATATCTCAAGCCCAAAGGAGCTTATTGGTGTCTGCAAGACCATTCAATGATGTATTCTGTGTCAAAGTATAAGAAAAAGATCCAAATGTATATTTCAGATAGCCTAATGAAAAAAAAAATCACATTTACATTAATTTATAAGCTTGAAAGTTTATGGCAAATCCTATATATTAAACCCTAATGGGGGTGGTTCTGACCCATAGTTATAAAGATAAGTATTTAAAAAACACCAGCTCTGCTAAAAGGTATTTATATGTTTCTTTTTCTTCCTGGGTATACAGTACTTGATCCTCTACCGACATGAGAAGCAAGAGAAAATGACAATTTTACATAAGCATTTTTGCAGAATGATATCACTAAGGCAACATATTTTGAAAGAACAGATGCATTGATGTGTAGCTTTTCTACCATCACGGTATTCCTCTAGCATATGTATTTAAGCTAGTTCTGACTGGGCTAGCTTCAGCACTCCCATCAGTATAGCCAGTAAAATATTTGATTTAAACCTGATGATCCTCTGTCAGAGACATTCTGGATATCTAAATATCCTGTCACTCTTTTCCTTTTTTCTGTTACTTTAATTTTCCCTTTCAAAGAATGCTTAAAAGTTAGTGGGCTAGGCTTTTTCTTTTGCGTAACTGTGATAGCAAATTCAATTGTATCATGAATTGTCAGGTAATATACATTCTACTTTTAATTTATGCTAGTAAAAGATGAAATACAATTATTAGCATCAAATATTTGGCTGACCTTAGAATATTGTATTTCATTTTCCACTTTCAATAGCACATTTTCATTAATTTCTCTCTTTACTTCTTAATGTCCTAATTTCCTAACAGGCTTCATGTGTTTAATAACTTTAAAAAGCCTTTGATCTGGTTTGCACTCCAAAATATACAATTATTTTTGATCTGGCGAATCATTTTTGGTTGGGTCTTCTAACATCTCACTTATATTTATTGTATCACTATGCACATTTACTGGATAAGATTACAAAGCAATGAAGTACTATTATAGACTCTCTCTCTCTCTTTTTTTTTTTTTTTTTTTGCAATTTATCTCTATGTGTTTATTTTTACTTGCAAAAAGCCCTCTTTGTTTAGAGATAGGCATTACTTCTCCGATGCTATTGTTATTTTTCTAAGGCATATCTCTATCATCTGTAAGAGTTTTATATCCTTTATCTTTTACTTAAGAGGCTTTTAGGCTATGCCAGTTTTTAATACTTACCTTCATTCTTGACATCCTTGACTACTGAACACAATGAAAATGTGTTCTTTTGTGTTTGGCCATATTACTGTTGCTTCTTGAAATCATTCCTACCTTACTAACGAATAGCCTTTTCTTGGAGAATTGGAACAAGAAACACTTCAAACATTAGTAAAACTTATCTCAGCTTTGTTGAACTGTGCCGTTCACTAATTGATATGTGACTAGTTGCAATCTTTGATGTTTTGCCATTTTTTGTCTCCCTCTTAGAAATCTAATTTAGACCTGTGCAGTGTATTTCAGTTTTGGGGTCCTGAGGGAAGATACAGTGCAGAGTCAGCAAAATCTCTCTCTGGAAACTAAAGGGTGAAGGTATATTTTACTGTCTTCATATGACACCAAGATCATTATCAAACACTACCCTGGTTGCACAAATAATTCAAGTCCAAGAGTTGTCTGTGTCCTTAATTTCACTGCAGAATTGACTGTATTTCATTTAATGCACTTAAATATAGGTCTTGTTCAAAAGCAGTAGTATATAGCATATTCCCCTTTAGTTGATACATAGCTTGGAGTGAGCTCTTGGAATCAAGCAATTAGATGAAAATTTGAGTTTTCATGTTCAGAAAATTCAGTATTTTCAGTCCACATGATAGTAAACAACAGCTAGCAAGTAAAATCTCATATATGTAAATTAAAATAAAATATTAGAATTTATATTTTTAATATGAACTTATTAAGCCAACTGCAATTTAGGAGACACTGAAGGAGTAATTTATAACAATAAAAGTCTGCAAATACATATTTGCCTCACCTTTTGACGTGCTGCTCCAAAGTTAAGGGTAACACAAATTCCCAGCACATACAGTTTACCTTCCAGCACCTGTTATCCATGACTCCCTCATGGTGCATGGCACAAAACAGACCCTTTCTTGTCCATATGCTTGTTTCCTCTCAAGAGGAACCAGAGATTGTGGAAGGGTGATACACATTCAAGTTTTATCCCAATAAACGACTACCTTAAATAATCTATTTGTGCATCTTTCCAGAGGCCAGATACACATAACGCCCCCTATTCATTGTTGAATATTAATTGTATCACAAAGAAGAGAATAAAAACGACCTTAGAACAGTTGTGGTTTTCTGAAAATAAATGAAGCAGGTATAAATGCTTTGGAAATATGTATATGTGCTTCTTTTACATATAAAAAGAATCTTCATATTATGTATATGTCAGCCACCCTACCCTCAGTTATATTTCAAAGTCTTTAGTGCCATTTTAAAGGTAAGATCTGAGAAATAATGATTGTGGTCAAAGTTGTGCTGAACTCTAGCCACTGTTGGTAAAATAGTAAGATTCAAAGTTTGATTCTTTGTATGGCTGTATCTCAGAATTATCTTCTCAAGTAATATTAAGAAAGGTTAATTACTTTATTACTGCTGATTTTAGGAAAAAAAAAAAAAGCTGAATAGATGGAAGTGGCATCAAGATGAAATTACCAACAAAGAAATTCTGCTTTCACTGAAGTAAGTCCCATAGACGCTGTAATGTAATTTCTTGCTAATGACTGCATTATTAGACCTTTGTCACAGGAGAACCCTCTGAATTTGAAATTACCACAGATCTTTGTTCAAACTGTGTATGATAAAAACATTTGATATCAGTCTCCTATGTCATTTGCCCAGTTGGATGCAATAATGATAGACTTGGATCTTATTTCCTAATACCTCAAAAACAATGATTAAAATAATTAAAATGCTTTCCACAGCATAAAAATTCCACAACATAACATTATTTGGTGATCCCTCATGAGGTCTTGTTTCACCTAACAGATATAATGGTGTTTTAGTCACACGTGGTTTCTCAGGTGGTTTCAGGGAGTGAGAATTTATGTAGTGACTTTCTGCACAACAGAATAGTCTCTCCCTCCCTTCTTGCTCACATAGACAAGGATTCAGACCAGAAGCTGGTCTGAACAGCTCAACAGCTGAAGGGGTTTCTGTTCCTCCTTCTCCTAAAGGAAGGATACCCCAGGCCCATGTTGCACACTGGCCTCTAGCTCTGTGCACTAATTTTGGCACTATCAAGACACTTACCTTCCTCAAGCCTGCAGGTGACCCAGGTTACTTAGCCAGAGCCCAAGGGCCACATCCAATTTGCATATAAACTATATACATTTATTATAAGCACATGTAACCATATTTGGTTGCACTTTATCTTTCCACATTATGCAGATGGGAAATAATTTACTGTGGTTCAAGTTCATTAGCGGTTCCAAAGAGCAGCCTTGCCATTTTGTCCTCACCCCCAGCTCCAGGACGGGGGCAGCTGGAGCCCATATTTCATGATGCAGCAGGTCTCCTCTGGCCCTTGGGCTGCACATTACACACCCCAACTCCGCTGTTTGATGTGCTGAACAGCCTCCGATTTCCAACCGGGGATGTGAACTGATAATGAGATTGCTTTAATGCTCTAAATCTCAGTGGCATTATCACCAGGGCCATTTTCTGGTGTTTGGAGTTGTCTGGAAGGGAAAGCGAAATAAACACTAGAGGTGAAAACAGAATTGTTGTATAAGTTACAAGACAAACACAAGCTGCTGATTCAGGGGAAAGTGTAAACTGGTAGCAGTCAAGTGACAATTTTGTGGCTTTTTTTTTTTTTTCCTCCTCTCCCCTGATACTTGTCACACTGAATATTTACTTAAAACACTATTCAGATGAACAGGCTCAGAAGATGCTGCATCAGATTCCCACCAGAGTCTTGGTAAGAGCAGACAGACACTGTAAACACGTTAAAAACATAAAAAATAGCATAGCAGGACACATGATTATTTTGCATACAATCACAGTATGCCAAGAGATCTGCTGTGCACCAGCAACAAAACTAACAATCTGTTAAATGTAATATTAAGCACTCTAGTAGCAGTTCTGTTTCAGGTGTTAAGATACTCCATAATTACTTATCTAATTTGCCCTTAACATTTGGGCTATAACAGTTTCTACTTGTCAAGCATCATGTAATTTTATCCTAAAATTTGCTAAAGAAACATTGTCTTGAGAAACCGCAAACAGTAGGGGTAAAATTTTAATAAGGGCCTCTGGTAGTGTCAGTTCAGCAACACAACTCCCACTATTTTAATCACAGGGGGTCTTTAACATGCCTTGAGGGTCACACAGTTAATACCAAGAGAAATGGCGCAATTAACTGACTACAAAGGCGGGGGAAAAAAAAAAAAAAAAAAAAAGAGAAAAGGAAGATATTTAAACATTGCTAGAAAATTAGGTTCTTACAGCACTGTTATACTCCTTGTGTTGGTAGCATATAGAAATGACAGATAAGGTTATATCAGGGTAACACTGACCTTTTTCTAAAACTTCCTGGGTGTAACTTTGTTGCGACATCCTTGAAATCCTGAGTCCTCTGCCTTGCTCTGCACAGCTGACCCGATGCTATTTGCACTGGCTGGCCCCACAGTGTCACTTTTCCATCCCCCTCCCCTATACCCTGTCCCCTGTTACATACCACCTGTAACATGCAGGGACATGTCACAGAGCCATTCCTTTAGGAAGATATTTTTCCCTCCAACAACATCAAGCAAAGCCCTGGAAAAGAACTGAACTTGCAGGACACTACACAGCTGTATTAAATGAGCAAGCTGGGGCATCTCCAGGTGGGTTAAAGGAGGAAACTGAAAGGTACTCACCATATAAAAACTTTGTGTCCGCTGTCACACAAAGCTTCTCTAGGTGGCACAGCCACAAGAGTCAGTTGTGAAATTCTCAAATTCATTTACTTTAGCCTTTTAGCTGAACTGGACAACCGGCATAAACTAGTAATGAACAACACACTCCTAGATGCCAACATTATATCCGTGTGTTCTACATTTATTTTAACAGTCTATGAATGATACTGTGAAGAAGGAGAGAAAAAGCAGTACCACACTGGGCTAATACCTCACAAACACTTCTAAAATCTGTGTGTCAGAACACTAAAATCATAAAGTCCTCAATAGCATTACACTAACAACTAAGCACTGCAACTGCAGGGTGTTACCTCAGGTATTAGAGAACAAGCAAGCTGTAAGCAGTTGAGAAAACATATGGATTGAAGTGACTTTGCTTCTTCCTTATCTCAACCTTTATGCCAGATCTTAACTGCTGGTTTGAATTTCAGGATGTTCTACAGGCCTACCAGCAAGCTCCTGGCTTGTCTTTCATTAGGTAACCCATATGGTTTCTATGGGTATCTTGATGCTTGCCCTGATCCTCCCCACATCTATCATCCCAAGCTGGGTACCATCTTCAGTTTTATTAGGTCCAGATGTGATGAGCTAAACTGATCACAAAAGCGTGCAACTCTTCTGTTAAGCTTTCAGTGACAGCAAGGAGAGCCATCTTGAATTTCCAAAAGACACTAATGAACTATAAAGAACAAAACCAACAGTCACATAATAAAATGGAGGATTTCTGTTGCGCAGTGAGGAGAAATTCAATTCTCTTCAGTAAACTAGCTAAATGTGCCTCTGACTGAGTGGCCACCCTCATCTGATGCAAAGCCCACAGTCCATTGAGAGCAAAGAGCATGCAAAAAATGGAGCTCACAGAGTAGCCACAAAGTTTAATTTTAACAAATATATGAATGAAGTCTAGGCTGATATTTATTATTTACTCCAGGAATTGAATTTGGTTGCTGTTACTGGCAATCAAATCAACCCATTATTCTCTACCTAATATACAACACTATTTCAAGGTCTTCCCTTCTCATTTCTTGGTGAAGTAACTGTTAGAGCATTTGATGTTTTCCAACCTCCTCTTTTAGCATCAACCTGCAAATTGTGGTTGTCAAATCATAGAGCTCTATTGCCAAGCCTACCAGTTAGCCACGTTATCCTGAACCGTGTCCATCACCTGCTTCAGTGAGCCACTTCCTGCTTCACTAGCTGCATTATTAGTCAGTCCAGATCTTTCCCATCTGTAGCAGAGCTGCATGTAGTCCTTTTTGCCCCAGGAAATACCTTAAACAAATTCTCCCTGTTTTTAGACTAGGAGCTTGACACTCAAAGGTTGCAAACTCTTGCACTAGTCATCACTCAGTCCCAAGCATATTTAATTTGCTTCGCACTTAAGTGATAATATGAGGTCCCTCATTTTATGATGTCTTTGTCAATGTGTTATTTACAGAGTTGCCCCAAATATGATCAGATTTAAAATTAAAACTAAACACATTTAGAGCTTCTCTACTAGCCATTTTTATTTATTTTCCTTTCTCTGCATGAACACTAGCAGTATTCTCCCCTTTGAGCTTCAGTCTAGATCACTGTGCAGGTAGCTGCACTTTACTTTTAGGCTTCGTTTTGCATTTAAGAATGTCATATGCAGAACTGCCTGAACAGATTAAAAATGAGATTCTTGAGTGCAAATAAAAATTCAACTTGCAAACAAAAACTTCGATTACATTTTATGGAATTATACCAAGGATGATTTCCAAAACATCTTACAAATCGAAATAAATTCAAAAAAAAAAATGAAAAATGAAATTCGCAACAGCGATCTTTATATAAACACTCATGGGATTTCACAGCCAATAGCATCATAATCATTCTTCATAACTTAAGCTCGTTCCTCGGTGTCAGAGTGTGGAAAATCTTTAATTATCTGGGATGTCTCTTTTAATAACAAAGGCTTTGCTTTCTGTATATGATTTTGCTTACACGTCCATCCAAAGTTTTAACTATTTTTGTGATGCTCATCTTTGCATCTTTGAGGAGAACAGGTTAAAATCTGAGGCTGCACATCATCAGATTAGATCAGAACTGAATACTTCTTCCAAGAAATTTCAGCACATCCTTCAGATCTTTGCAACACGTGTTTATTCAGGTGGAATTTAATTAAAATGAATAAATTGAAACTGACTATTGGTTCATTTCAAAGCATTGGGGCAGTGAAGTAGACAGTGACAGTGGAACAATTTGCCACCATTTAAGACCACCACCATCTCTCAGCAGCTCCCTGATTAGCCATTAATAATTTTGTATGTTTTAAATTTGATTCACATTATATAACAATTGAGTAGAGGAGAAGAGAAACCTATTAATCTATGCATTTCAACAAGTCTATCCAAATATTGAAACATTTTTTTTGACTATTATGGGCAATTGTAATAGTGGTTGATATAAATACGTCACCTCTTCCTCTTTGCTCCATGTGCCACAGAGCGTGCCAGCTACAGCACCTGAGCAAGATCGGACCCTCTTCGATGAATCTCCTTCATCCTCTTCACATATAGGACTACCTCACAACCTTGTGGCATGAACAGCTATACAAAAACCAGTTTCCAGTGTTTTACAAAACCTGTCTTAAAAAGCCTCCAGTGAGGAAAGTTTCACAGCGTCCGCAAAAATATCCTATCCAGTGCTTAACTATCTTTAGATTAGAAAGTTGCTCTGACCATCTAAAAGAAATCTCCCTTGATGCAATTTAAGGCCATTATTTCTTCATATACCATCAGTTGTCAAAAATAAGTTATTCCCTTAGATCTTGAAACAGTCTTTTACATATTTGAAAACTGTTACTGTGTCTCTGGTGAACTTTCCTTTAGAAAAATCGAACCGAGTTCTCTGAGGTTTTTTCTTAAAGACCATGTTCTCAAAGCCCTCGACCATTCTTGGGTCTCTCTCTCCCGCAGAATCCTCTCTCCTTGAGTTCCCACTGGAGTTGGGCAGTGCAGAACTGGATCTTATTTTAGAAGTTGTGTAATTTACACAGTGGCCCACAAAAGGCACAAGATTGGAGCCTTTGAATCTTGCTTCATAAAAGTGAAAGGTAAAACAGCTTTAGTTTTGGACCATGGTAGGGTGCCTAGACACCATCAAAATGCAGTAACTGTATAACTCTAGAATAACTGAAGAGTGGCAATAGGTTAAATATTCCACATTTTCCAAGAAGAAAAGGAGCATACAAAATAACATCAGTAAATCACGATCCTATAAGTGCTAGTATTTATGTGTATGCGAAATAAAATAAACAAAAATGTTCTAAAATAAGCATTGGGAAAGTAGAAGGAAAGCATAAATCACCGTAATTGCTAAAACAAGAGAAAAACAATTGGAAGAAACTCAAAATGAACACCAAAGAGCACAGAACATTTCAACAATGTAAAGTGGTGCTCCGTATACGTCCACAACATCTGAATAGCTCAGGACAAACTTCCTTTCTCGGGGAAAAAAAAGGATAAAGGAGGAAAAAGCAGTAGGCAATTTTACGATCAAAATCACAAAAGAAGAAAACAATTGGAGACTGCTCTATCAAAAATGCAAGAAAAAAGTATGTTCTGATATACATTTGAAGATGTACTTTACTGGTAAGATAGAAACTTACTTTACTGGTAAGATAGAAAATACACAGTGATTCCAAAGTTCCAAAGCATCAAATTTTTCTTCCAAACTAAGAGCCATCTTTGGTGTGATTTTACAGTTTCAGAAAACTACAAAATCTGTCCATACAAGCACATGAGAGAAGCACAGACCTCCTGTGTTGTAGAGAGTGGTAACGTGGAACTGTTCCATGTGTCGTGCTATCATTTAGGATGCCAACAAATACTCATTACATGAAGAAAAGCCTAGGGCTAGCCAGAAAAACTATAAACCAGGTTATTTGATTTCAAATGCTTTGGAATTTAACTATGCAGAAAAGGTCAAATGAGGACAGATTAGAAGAGCAGCGCTTCATAGAGAACTTTCCTTATACTTTCATGTCAGGGAGCTAATAGAGGTATCACGCTATTTTGTATGAATAGTATTTATTTCCAGCTTATCCCTGTTAGATTTATAAATTGTTCATAAACAATATAAATTGTTCATGAACAAAGTGACAAGTGCTTGCTACTTGCAGACTTTTCCAGAGCAGTTTAGACAACTAGTTTTCAGGCTACTTTTTGGGAACTGTTTCTAGTTTTTAGTTGTGGATACTGGGTGGTTGCTAATTCCATTTTCACATTGGCTAACAGTATTTCTTAACAATTAAAAAAAAAGTCAATGAAAAATTCTTAGGTGTATAATTGAGTCATTTCAAATAATCAAAATATTTAAAACTTCTGAGTCCTGCGAACCTTTGTGCAATTAACCAAAAGACGTTAGAAGGCTTATGACTGATGTTTAGTGATCCACTATGGATCACAGGCACTTTAAATTTGATATTATCCTCAGAAACATACTTGTAGTGATGAATAATTTAAAGCATGTAGTTAGTTTTGAATGAGCCGTGAACAGTGGCTTGGAAACTATTTTTGCTACTACATCAAAGTACACAAAACAGACAATGCAGATGCTGTGGGCATGATGTTTGCCTAAGATTAATCAGTATATCTTCTATGAGGCTATACTCCCTCTTGATAACTGCAAAGATTTGTCCAAAGATACTAAACACTAAGTTAGTAGATCTTCTTGAATCTATAAAGAAGTTAATGAGTCAGAGTCTGCATCTTTTACATTTTGATATAAATGATACAAAGGATCCTAAGAGCAAAATCCTTTTCCAAATTACCGTAAGGAAAATAATAGACAAGTCATTACTTGTCTATACAAGTAGACAATATGTATGCTAAGTAATGCAATAGTTTACTTCATCTGATCATTGGATCAGAGTTCAGGGCACATAAAAAGCTTGTGAATGCAGCACAAAGAATGGAATTATTGACTAATAGAAGAGTATACTAATGCAACAAGCGTACAAGAGAATTTGAGAGTTAAAACATTGGTAACTGTTCCTCTCTAAAGAAGGATGCAAGGAACATGAAAATATGATCTGCACAAAAGCTATGCAGACTAATTATTGACCTCCTAGCTCAATAATTCTAGAAAAAAAAAAGTTCTAGCAAAATCACTTTTCAAACGTGTTTTCTCTCTGAATCTATAATGTACTTTTCAGAGGGAAGCACAGTTATCTAATACTAAATAATTTGTAAACATTAGAATTCTGCATTTTGCATTTTTTTTGTCTGAAATGCATGTAGTTTGAGGCCTTAGTCTTACAAACACTCGTAAAGAGGATATTATTGGATATTCTAATATTGCTAGCACAGTTAATTGGGCTACTCAGAATAAGAGATACTTAATAATAAGTATTTGCAGGATCCTCCCTAAAAGAAACAATATGACAGGAGTTCCAACTCAAGAATAAATGCTTCTTAATCAAACACTGAGAAATTATCATAATATTCAAACAAATCATTCCAAAGTAAAGGATGACCAGATGAAGCTACTCAATATAAATTCTGCTACATACCAAAAATTATTAACTTAACCGTTCACAATGGTACAAGTGACCAACTATAAAAATAATAATCCTAAACGGAACCTTAGGATTCAAAACCAAATGATTTTAAAAGCAATGAACAGCAATTTTATAAAGGTAGTGTGATTATTAGTGATGGAAAAAAATATGTGTCTACTAATAGCACCCAGAGGATTTTATTAATTTATTTTCCCCTTCCATTAATGGATCCAATGATAATTTTTGAGGTCTACGTGTCTGTCTGTCTGTACTTTCCATGGTTCAAATCAGCTTGCATTATATGCATTAATATCCTTGGAAGGTAAGCATTTTGTTTAGTATTTAATCAGTTATTCACCAAAGCTTACACATTAGAAAAGAGTTCAAAAAAGCAATGACTGGTTGTACTTTCACTTCTGTAGACATTGACAAATTCATATTTAACTAACTGTTCTTGATATCTACTCTCATCTACATATTTTTTCCCCAAGAAAGAAATACTTTCTTCATTAGATTTTCCAAGAACCATTTAAAGAGATACAGCCAATCTGTTTTTCACCTGTTGTTAAAGGCAACACAGAAGCAATATTTTAACACTATTATAGTTCCCATGGACAAGTAGGAAAAGTGTTTCTCCTTTGTTTTTTAAAAAAGACTATTCTTTTCATGTTGACAGACTTCAGGCGTAGTTCCTTTCTTTGTTTCTCCCATGTGTAATAGGTTAGTTTCCTTGTTTACGCGTGTTGTTCACTACCCCAGAATAAAGAAAAACCAGGGAAGTGTGACTGTAATTTCACAAACATGGGCTGAGAAGACTCTGTAGCAGGCAAGATGCTTCTAGCTCATTTCTGAGAATGACTAGATTTCAAACTGATGGTGTTCTTTTCACGCTTGTAAAAAGTTGTCAGTTTGACAGCCTAGGAAATTGAAGTCTTTTCTCACAACTGCTGTTGCAAACAAGCATGGTAGTAGCACAGCATTTCCAACATTACACCAGAACACCTGTTTTCCAAAGATCATTTCTGCGGGGGTGCAGAAACCGAATGGGTGGCAGTTCTTGTGGCACCCTTTTTCCAGAAATGCCTCTGCCAGCTGCCGTGCCCGCTGGTGAACCCTGGGCTAGCTGGAAAGGATCACAGTGCTCTTCACGTCCACAGTGGGTCTTCAGAAGCTGGGAAGGCAGTTAGAACCATTGCGGAGATTATCCTGACATGAGATCCATCTTCTTTAGATCTTACTTCTCCATCTCTTCTGCTGTCCTTAAGCAAAAACACTCTCTCTTGAGTTTTTGAATTTACATTGCTGTAGCTATTCCTGGCTGCTGAGGTCGCCACTAGAGGTGAGGGGGAGGAATACACTGGCAGCTCCTCATCAGGTGGCAGCAAAGCTTCCACCTTTTCACACCTCTGTCTTGGAGGTGAAACAAGGAAAAATACAGTCCTCTAACTGCAAGATAATAGTTTAGAAATGATCAATAAAAGTCTCTGTTTTGTGTATGCTTTCTTACTCCTGCTCTCAACAACAACAAAGACTCCAAGCTTTCTTTGTCTATGTATTTTATTCATGGATAAAATAATCACAAACTTCAATGCGATCAATACCTCTAATACTATTAATGTTGCTTTAGCACTGATTCAGTTGTTTCATTTTTAGATTTTCTAGTGAGGAAAAATTCTCTAATTAGCTACGGATTCTGCGTTGTTAGCCTGGCTTTCATCTTTATAACAGGAGATCTAGAAGAGGAAATTTGGCTTAATTGTTTCTTGAATAAAAATGGCAAGGTCTCAGTATAATAACTGTTTAAGATGTAAAAACACATATAGCATTTATTTCAAAAAGGAGCTGTTATGCATTGATTTCACCGACATCTCTGACTGATTCTTTTTGTGATCTTGCACAATTAATTTACCCTCCTTTTTACTTTTTACTTCATTTCTCTAACATGAAATGAGTTCTTAATATCATTTGGTTATTTGTTATAGTAGGACTTTGTAACAGAAGGCTGAAAATAAGTTTGTGTCCATCAAACAAACTGGACAGGTTAAAACATCTAACAACTTCCTGGGCTCTTTGCAAAGAGTATGTGAAGGGGAAAAAAGAGATCTTCTTATGTTCAATCCCTTCGAAGAATGATTAGCAGTATCTATAAGATATTTCATTGAATACAAGATTATTTGTGAGTATAAGCTATAATTTCTACCTCTATCCTAGAACTAGAAACCTTGCAAGGGCTGTTTTACTATTTTTAGGTGAATTTCTGCATTTATAAATTCCTCTGTAAGTAAAATACCTCTATAGATCTGGTCCTCTATGTCTTCAGTTTCAGTAATTTATTAAAAAAAAAAGTTGACTATATGAGGTATACTCAAGTACCGGGTTTATTTGCTTCAATGTTAGGCCTACAAAGTAAACATTTTCAGGCTGTTACATAACATTTTGAAAAATGAAACAGCATTCTCTTCAGAAAGTATGCAAATTTGCTATTTGTGGTTTTACTTCACTGAGCCTATTTCTACAGCGTGGGGCATACTTGCTCCTTGATGATCTCAATCCATTACAGCTCTGCTCCAGGTTTTCGCTCCTGGTTTTCTCCTAAAAGAAAGTGGTATAAAACAGTAAAATATATGCCTGCAGACTAGACCCACATTGATTTGTCGGAGTTGAGTAGTCTTCAGATCTCATACGTAGAACAATGCTACATAGAATTATTTAGTCTGACTTCATATTATTTTTCCTCTTCTCTTAAACTAACCACATTTTAAAAATTCCTAATATTATAAATGTGATAAAATTAAATGTTCCAAAGATCTGTGTCCAGCTTACATCCTGAAGAAATGCTTAAAATGTGAGTTACATCCTTGGAAATCAAGAGCAATTGGTTCATTTTCGGGTGGTAACTAACCTACCACTACAGAGGAATATTCAAACAAGGGGAAAGTACAAAAACTAAAAAGAAAATAGATTATTACAACTGGTTTATGCTTATTTTTCTTTAGCCCAATGTACCTAGAAGATAAAGTACTACCAAGTACTGTGAGGAGGGTCACAGCAAACCCCCCCCCTTTTTTTTTCTGCATAAGAAAGCCATGATAAACAGGAGCAATCCCAATATGTGATTACAAACACCATTTTCCAAGCATGCAGTAATATCACTGAATTCCTTCCTGCAGCAGACATCATCTGTGTCCTGATAGATATGAAATATGACTGAAAAATCCCCACACACAGATGTATCTCACAAAACAGTCTGACACTGATGCTGTCATGCAATATGCTTTTCAGAAAGTAGGTTATAAAGCACAAGTTTCAGAAAGTGCACTTGCAGCAAGTTCAGTGTGGTGTAAAGGCTGATAGTAGCTCAGCCACACATAAGTACCATTAAAATCAACAACAGACTCAACACCATTTGTGATTGCAGCCCTAAGTCAAACAGCTGAGGTCCCTCATATTGTCACAATCTTGAGGCTAAATTATCTACAATAATTTGTGTTCATTAAACCATGCCATCTTTTGCTTTTTCCTAATGGCAGTATTCATGTCAAGTAATCTTTAAATAGTCTCCAACCCCTTACACACAATCAAAACAAAGTGACCATACATTCTTTCTATAGAGCACCATTTAGATATCATTTGTTAGAAAAATACATCAATGCTAGATATTTACATCAAACGCAAATATACTTTGCATTCACTGTGTCTCCATTTCCAGATTTACTGTATCCGTTACAATTTCAGATTTATTATTTTTGATTTCTTCCTTATCTAGTGTTCACTTGCTGAAGAACAGCACCATAAAGAAAAAATATAATGCAATTAACGCAGAACTTCATTATGAAGAGACTATGCCTGCAAAAATTTAAAACGCAATTTGTGAAGTGATGTACCATCAGTACTGTTTAAGATTTTTATAATAAAAAAGTAATCAATTAATATAATCAGCCTTTTTCACAGAATATAAAGCAGTGACTTTCAAATATCTGATTTATTCGTTTTCACTAGGCAAAATTTTAATGTAACAGTTTAGAACTCAAACATTTAAACTCTCCACGGAAAAAGACGGAGAAGATAGGAAAAACAAATTAACCTTTCTTTCTCCTGGTCCCTCCTGTCCATCTGGAGCCACACTCTTGGTCTAATTCCCAATGTCTCTCAGGCTGCTACTCAAGCCTAGAATATGGTGCCACAATAGAGGCAATTTTTATTGTGGTATGTCAGCACAAATCCACACCTCCTAAATATATGAAAATAAAATCCCTATTTCAGAATTAGTAAAGGAGAGGAAGGATAGACTGAGAGAGCTGGGTCTGTTCAACCTGGAGAAGAGAAGGCTGAGAGGGGACCTGATCAGTGTCTAGAAGTACCTCCAGGGAGGCAGTGAGGAGGATGGTGCTGGCCTCTTTTCACTGGTGGCCACCGACAGAACTAGAGATAATGGCCACAAACTGAAGCACCAAAAGTTCCACAGGAACTTAAGGAAAAATTTCTTAACAGTGAGGGTGACAGAGCACTGGAACAGGCTGCCCAGAGAGGTTGTGGAGTCTCCTTCTCTGGAGATCTTCCAAACCCCTCTTGGACGCAGTCCTGTGCCACGTGCTCTAGGTGACCCTGCGTGTGCAGGGGGGTTGGACTAGATGACCTCTAGAGGTCCCCGCCAACCTTAAGCATTCTGTGATTCTATGATAGGACCCTGACATTCATAGCTCATTGTACTATGAAGAAGAAGCAGGTAAAAACGTGCTTCACAAATAACTCGAGCATGCAGGAACCCACCACAGACATGGCTTTTGGAACTGGTTCCTGTTTATGCTGTCTCTTAAGCCTCTCCAGTATATGTAACATGGGGAAAAAAGGCAACACAGGGATGTCAGGGAAGGTTTCACTTACATCTCTTCTTGCCCAGCACAGAGCCCACTGAGATAATACGTCACCAGCTTAGATTTGAGGAGCTCTTTGGCTGTTCCATTTCTGCCTGGGAGTATTTGGACTACTATGCAGGCATAGGAAGCTGTAACTGAGCTCCCTCCAGCTACAGAAGGAAACATTACTTTGGGAAGGTGATTTCCATCCAAACTAATCGCAACTGTTGTGGCCATAGCAAACCATTACTCTATTGCATTACAGCATATTAAGTCAAACAAGACTGAATTTGTATGCCTGGCATTAGGTTAAAGTAACCATACAGTCTCTAATACAAGTTGGTTGCTTGGGCTAACTGATTATATGGTTATTTAACACAGTTAGGTGGCAAGTCTTAGATCATTATAATGATTCAATTGATACAGTCCTAAATAAAAGCGGATCATTTGGATCAGGAGCCTGAACATCTGACAAGCTGTGTGGTGTCTACATCCAAAGTTGTAGTTAGCACTTTATATATACGTGGACAGCTGCAACATTTAGATGTGGATCCAGGTTTGAGTTGTGAGACCCCAGGCTAGTTTGAACACTCCATTCCCAAACCTGGCAGGACTCAGTGCAATAGTTTTCCTTTAGATCCATTTTTTAACAAAAGCGAATGCAAAATACAAGCTACCCAGAAAGAGCACTGCATATCAATTTTGCACATCAATTTATAATGCAATGGAAACAGATGGTACATTCAGGCACTGTTAGAGAATGCCATTTGGGTTTTTGGTGATTATTCCTTTTTTAAAAAAATATTTTTGATGGTATATTTAATTGTCTGTTTCCATTGTTAAGATTTTCGGCATCTGAAGAAAAAAAGGATAGCACTGTAAGTGAGAAGAGTGTAACTAATCTTGGTAATATATGCAACTTTCTCAGTCATTAAAAGATTTTCTGACCAGTGGTGTAAATTTTAGGGAACACTTCTTTTTGATTGTTATCAGTACCATTTACTTGGAGGAAGAGAGAAATATTTATCATGAATCATGAGAAGTCATCTCTAAAACCATGACAATTTCTTTCTATTTTAGAATGCATGTTTTGTGTTAAAGATACGTCACTGGTTCATTTCTTTTGACACCGTATTCCAAGCACTATTTGTATTCTATGTTTCCTACAGTTTTTACAAAAAAGGCCAGTACTGTGATCTAAATTCAGGATGCATATCTCAGAGAAAAGATTAATTCAGATAGGGCTTGGAGCAGCACAAAGCTTATGCAATTTACTGCCACCATTTCCAGTGAATCTTTGCTGATTAATTCAGCTGCAGCAAAATGTGACCAGTTCTTTTTTAAGGGAAGAGCATGGCCAAGGCTGCTGAGATGTATAAACATGCTACATGGTTCCCAAGCAACTCCCTCTAGGGCCTGCAGCCAGGCAGGAATTCTCCAACAACAACAAGAAAAAAAAAGTTCACCACAAATTGTTCATTCTTTAAATAATTCAATCGCTAAAATTCCTCCAGGTATCTCATGACCAAAATGAAATTTCTGATCATGATGAACAAGAGTATGAAAGACAACTAGTTATTCTACAGAGGACTGCCTCTTGTTAGCAAACATAAAAGCTATTTGATTTAAATTTATGGACTGAATTTCAATTTTTCATCTTCCAGAGTTCCCTACTCACTGGTCTTCAAGTCTTATTTTACCTTGTATTAATTGCTTCCCAGAGCAAGCACTCAAATCATAATTTCACTCAAATGATTTACTTAGCAAACTAGAAAGTATTTCATTTGCTTGAACTTCTTTTTTCCCCACCCCCCAACTCTATAGTATTTAATTTTGAAATTCTGAAATATCTCTCAGAATAATAAAACAGTTTCCATTTAAGCAAGACAGTTTGTGCAGCAAAGACAAATGCACAGCTACTGAGTACCTAACACCAACTCTATTGGTATAAGATTCTGAGTATCCTCTCTGCTGCATAGCAAACAGCTACATCGGGTAACTGGATACAAGCAATTTATTGTAAAACAATTTTCCTATATCCATCAAAGGCAAATTAAGACTAATGTGAAGTATTGTAACAATTCTCACCTCAACTCAGACATAAAAGAGCTTTGGAAACTCAGAGAAGAGGTCATTGGGGTGAATGACATCCTGAGAATGAAAAGAAAGGACTTACGTTCCTGTGCTCCAGAAGGGAAGGAATATGACTGCAAGTTCAATGCACAGCATGAAAGGGGGAAAAGATCTGAGTTAACTGGAATATTTTAGTTAAGAAAAAGATCATGAAACATTCTTTTTTCATGATGTAAAACAGCTTGTTTAAGTCTTATTTGACTTTGTTCTCCCATTTTGGAAAAAATATCTTTTATCTCCTCGTCTTGGTTTTTGTCTGCTTATGACGTGAATTCACCATGGCTGGGCTCTATGGAGCCTGACAAAGCAGGACCTGATCTCAGCTGCAGTCTCTAAATTTTACAACATTCATCAATAAACTGTATCTATTATGTTTGTAAGACTTTATGGCCTTCCAAATTAGAGCTATTTGTAACACCTTTGAATTTACTACCAGCACTTCTCAATGAGGTTGCTACTGAGAGTCAGGGCAGAACAGCTCCATAGCAGCAACGAGAAGACATGAAATCTCCCTGGATATGCTGGTCACAGAACCAGGGCCTGACCTTTCATTGCTGCACAACCACTGCTTGAGATGCAGTCAAAAAGAAAAAACTACACCGTATTTACTTCCCAGTGAAGGACATGCTTAATCATGATTCACATTGAGAAGCAAATTAGCACATTATTTTATTTCCATATATCAGAAAACAGATGACACTAAAAATCTTTGTTTACATATCTATTTACTTGATATTTACAGATAAATAAAATAGACACAGATCAGGCATAAATCAATGTAAATCACATGTTTATGTACATCAACTGAACCTTATTTTTTCTGAGTCTGTTGATAACCTATTATTTCAATAATGAAAAACAAGTAAAAACTTCCCCCAAAAGATTAGATTCTTCTTCTATTTACTATGCAAATAGAAGCAAACTGCATTTTCCATTTCTAATTAAATCCCTACCTGTTCCTCAATCAGGTAAATTGCTATTAGCTTCTTGCAAAGTTATTTTTGGGGCCATTTTGAACAGGACTATTCTGGCTGCTCTAATTAAGACTTCTAAAATTAATATTTAAATTTTATAATTGCTGGACTCTGGCATCCTGAGAAATAATAATTACCTGTCTGATTGCAAAGCTGAAGTGAGCTGTTATGCGCATTTGACTCTTTTTAATCCTGCAGCCTGTACCCCTGTTCACTTGAACAATATTATTAAGTTCTGAAACCGATTACATAGGTTGGTTTGTGAGTCAGAGAGATGACTCTTCGGGTCTCTAAAAATAACGTTCTGCTTCTTTTTAACAAAATAAAAGTGCCTGTGCCACTTTAGCAGCCAGGGCTAGGCCTCAGAGCAAAAGACAAGCCTGGTCCAACCAACAGAAACCTCACATTATACCTAAAGTTCTTCTTCTGTGCTAAGGGCAGGGAACCAATCATTTTTGGACTCACCATTTGAGTCTCATGGCTGAGACGGAGGAGCATAGTAGCCCATCTACTTTGTCTGTGGTTTCTGTCTTGAAGCCTGAGACTCATTAGGGTTTGATAACAGCTCTGGATTTGAAATGGAGAACACAAGAAATGCTGAAAGCAATTGCTCAAAAATAGCAAATAACTCCATCACAGGTTATTATTATTACTGAAGTTATGTTTATGAATGGAAAAGAGAGCACAGTGTGCATGTCTATCTCAAAATGTCAACATATCTAGAAAACAAGGAGAAGTGAAAATAAATTTAAGGAAGAAATGTCCTGAAAGAGCTCAGTTTAAGGCAGAGAGTGAACACTCCATCACCTTCAGAGATCAGACTTTGCTGCATGCATTAAGGGACAGATGTTGCATTTTGTTGCATTTTCATTTCATTGTTTCTCCTTGAAACAAGATAGGTAAGCATGTTCTGAGTCAACTGTTGGATTTTGGTGTATTCACTCAAACACAAACAAGAACAGCTCAACTGAAAGAACAGTAAAAAAGACAGACTGAGGAAAGAACAAGCTCCTGTATGGTATGCTCTATTGGTTAAATTAGAACCTAGGACAACTATGTTCTTATTAGGATCCTCAATTAAAGTTTGCTGTGATTGACGCCTACCAAAGTAATACTCTCATGCTTCTGTACAAATGGAGGGCTCCATCATGTCTTTTATTTCCTGGGAGACTAACTGAATACTGAAGCCCTTGAACTGAGAACTTTGTTGTTGTTGTTGTTATTGTCCTGGTTCAGGCACATTTTAGGGAACTAAAATGATCTCTGCAATCCTACTCTTCATTTCCTTTCCCCACTTCCATTACACTTTTGCTGAAGGCTTTTCTTCTTCTTCCACTGCTCCTGTATAAAACAAGAATGATACAGAATGCGGGGAGACGGAATCACAGCCTCAACGCTGAAATGAGTACAACTAGCCAATTAGATTTGCAGATTGTCCCCAACGCTTCTGCATGAGTCCTCCTCTCTCCTTCAGTAAAAATCTATATTTTCCTCCCACATTAAAGTCTTTCTGTTGTTCTAGAATTTCCTAGAGATGTTTGGGACTGAAAGGTCATCAGGTTCCTTACCATATGTTTAAGGGATTTTACATGTATCTTGGTTCCATTTTGCTTCTAATTGCCCGCTTTATGTTCTGGATTCACATTAAAAGCTTAAGAATGCCTAGTGTTTTAGCTATTAGTTTACATTTTGCTGCAGTCTTTGCATAATAATTCTACACTTGACTAATTAAGCATCAAGCATCACTTTGAACTGTAGCTCATCAATTTTTTAAAGAACATTTTAAAAGAATATAGCCACTTCATTGTGAGAAGTTGACATATATCAGATTTACCTTGTCAATAATAAAAGTTATGATATTTTCATCTTAATTATCATTGTTGTATGAAAATTTCTTCCTCAAATAAGAATAGTATCGCAGAATGAATTTTATGTTTTTAATTATTCCAAAATCAGGCACTTCTTAAAATAATTAACAAATGTCTGTAATTATGGGTGCACAGGGATTTCTCTTTTCTATGCAAAGTGCACTGTTGAAAGTCAATAGACTTCAGTAGAAGAATGACATAAAATGTTACAGAATATGTTGAATAGAAAGTTTTGCACTTCTAATGGAGTCACATAATTTTCAAAGTTATTTTCAAGTTATTTTAAAATTGTCTTTAAACATAACGATCAATTTTATATACGTGTATATATACATAAATATTTGAACTGTAATATATATCCTCAGTAAAATGAAAGGACTAATTTTTACCGACAGTCTATATTATGTAAGCTGCTTATTATTGACAAAATACATCCAGGTTTGGGGGGCGGGAGGCTGTTCTGATCAATCACATTCTGTTATTTTCTGAATCAGAAATTAGAAACATCCATATTATTTATTTGAAAAGTGCATGCTTGTGTGCAGGTGTGTGAGCACATATGTACAAATGCATGCACATTACCTGCATACATATTTCTAATTCAAATATCTGGAATTGAGATTTCCTCTTTTCAAGTTGTTGTTCAATAACAGAAACAATGTCTTTTATAGTTGGAAATCAATGCTCATTTGGAACCATTCAAGCTGTACTTTTTAATCCTGATCAGTGAGAACAACAACACTCCCAAGGAACAAAACTGTGATTGTATTAAGCTGAACTGACAAAAGTCCCATTAGAAAACAACTCGCTCTTCTATGTTTTCCTATAGTGCCTCTTTTAAAAACAAAATGTCCTATATTTCTTTTGTCAATTGACAGCCAGAAGTTGATATTCATCCCAATCTTCTGTGTATTACAAAAGGTGTTATTTTAAAGATTATACTGCCATCTATTGGGTGATATTACTATACAAAAGAATGATCTCTCCTCTCTTTTTGGATTTAGCAAGGCAAAATACAATGGTTCGCCTGATTTCTTCTGAAGTTTCATTAGCAACTACAGTATAACCACCTTTATTTAGTGTATTGCTATGTCTTACACAAAGAACTTGGTCTGAAGTAAGTTGAAAAAGTATCCTTCTGTGTTGTGGCAGTGTGGAACAACGCTTTCACAGCATTGCTCCGCTCCAGAAAACAGACTAATAAATAATTACAAAAACAGAAGACAAACCCATAACAGTAGCAAATCTCCAGAGAACAGAGCTGATCCTTGGGTTCATCTACTGCTACATCTTTACAACATTTGACTAAAATGAAGGCTTCCTTCTTTGTCCTCTTTCTTAGCTTTTAGAAGAGGAAGAACTCTGTTTACCTTTCACAGACTAGGAAAAAATGAGCCAACTGTAGTATTTACCATATACATAACCATTGTTACTGCTGATGGATGGAGCACAAAGAATCAGCTTGATTTTTTATTCCTAAAATGCATTCAGAAGGTCAGCAGTTGAAAACAGTAGGAAGAAAATGCCTCGCTACTTTCAAACGGAGTACATTTGACTCAAAACACTGAACCGATATAAAGTTGCAGTCTCTCAGTGCTAATCGAACAGATACCATGGAGAGCAGAATTTCACTTCACAACCTCTTGGTTTCTTTTATTATCAAGATTAAAAACCGAACAAATCTAGGTAACTAGTGCTAAGGCCAAGAGGAACCACCACTAAAGGTACAAGATTCTACTCTGCTGCGCTTGTGAATCAATCACTTCTTTGGGATAGTGTTCTTCTAGGTAAGCATAAATCCCTTCCATTACCTTAAAGTAGTAACGAAGATAGAAGAGATAGTTAGTAAGTATTAGACTAGAGCTCATAAGATGTTGTCTCTAATTACGATTCTGCAGGAGAACATTCTTCATGCAGAACAATCATGCATGTTCTTGGGACAGACACAAAAAATCTATCATGTTTAGGTCATCATTGGAAAACAGAGATTATTTGGAGATATTTGTCCATTACAACAATATCGTGAGGTTAAACTGATTTGCTCAAATATTAACTTTTCTGCCCAGTATTAAAATGACAAAAGACAAAAAAAGTCTATGCCACAAAATTGGAAAGGAGTTTGGTTTGGTTTTTACATGCTAATCTGTCCCCTAAAACAGGACTTTTGGAAAGTTCCTGCCAAACAGCAGTAGGAAAACTTCTGTATGGCAAAGCACGTGTACAGAAAGAATGAACAGTAAAGGGGACTACAAGCACATTCAATATTTGTTTTAGTGGTATAAAGTGTATGCAAAGACACAGGCTTGCAGATAAGGTTACGTATAATCTGATTTCTGCAGCAATTTAATTAATTCTGAAACACAACTTATTTTAATTCCCCTGGGCTGGCATAGTTTTTATTTCTATTGCAGTATTTCAATGAATATAACAGATCCAATTAGCAATAGTAGAGACAGAAATAATTCTTTACCCACCAAACTGGTCTCACACTTTCCATACTTGCTGGCACTAAACGGCAACTTCTAAAGGTAAAAAAAAAATAGAGCAGTCTCTGGGCTGAGTGAAGTACATGAAGAAATAGCACGAGTGGGCTAGAGGGATTTGGTATTGGAATAGTGCACTAGGTATAGCTATATATACTACTCAAGAAAAGGAAAGGATTATCTTCTGGATAAATGGCAAAAAGAACCATATTGGGGAAAAAAAAAAGAATGGATTCTAGGCTTTCCTGTGCCATATAGTTACTCTTTGGTTCATGGAATTATTATTATTATTATTATTAACTCTGGTGGCCGCTTCATATTCCTCCTTTAATGATACTTCACTTCAGGCGTTCATGGTCTGATTTTCCGAAGGGCTGAATACCTACAGCTATGACTAAGTCAAAAGCATCTGTATTCTGAGTACATGAAAGACAACAGAAAATGCTGATGATGCTAAAACAGCATGGGCCAAGCTCAGCAGCCAGTAATTTCAGATCTTGGTCTGAGGACACAATACTGGACTCCATAGAGAAGTGGCCAACTTCCTTTACAGTGAAAACCTTATTTGCAGTAACAGCTTGTATCTGGCTGCTTGCACAAGCAGCAAAATCGGCCACGGAAGGAATAAGGAGTGAGTCATCCTTTTACACGCACCATAGGGTGAAGCAGAGGGCAGCATTTAGGGTTGGGAGAGATTAATGCCCTCAGCAGCTGCTCTCTGCCTACCCCTGGACAACGACCAGATGCAGAAGGATAAATTGGCTGTTTAGATTGTGTGTGCTGCTTAAACAACTGCTCTCTGTCTCGCCAACAGAAAAGACAGGAGACACAGGAGTGTCCAGAAAACCAGATTTGGCTGAAAGGTCATTAGCAAGATCTGGCAAGTCTAAACATTCAGATCCCACATGTCTCAGGCCAGATATTTAAATTACTGGAAACCTCATAGTTCAAAATGTAATCACTCTGAGCCGCAGATCCTCTTTCAAGAGCAGGAAGGTGAATGATGCCTGGCAATGGAAGTCAGGAAAACTCACAAGGGAATATATCATCCTGAATCATAAAGATATTGAATGGCAACTATCCTGTCATCTTTATCTCATTTGGTGCATTAGAAGAGATAGTAAACTTGTAGGAAAAAAATGCCAGGATGTAGTGTAATTAAAGAGAATACTATATTTTCTGTTAAACTTTCACATTAGTGAGGGGGGAGGTGGAGTTCGATTGATAGTTCTTACTTATGATAATTCTTAATGCTTCAGTTTTTGAATACATTCATTCTGCAGAAAGTTTAGTGATATTTTGAGACAGGGAGGATGAAGAATGTTTTCACAGTTGACACACACAGAGGCATACAGGAGACCTTTGCTCACCTCAGCATCTTAATGTACTTCTCCCTGCACCCTACCTTTTTCCTTTTTTCTCTCTTTCCTATACTTTTTCAAACTCCTCCTTTTCTTCTCAGGGTCTCACTTTTCAGTATGAATAATGTGTACCAAACACAAGTAAACCAGCAATTGAATAACTTTTAAAATAAACATCCTGGGTTTTTTTTTTTATTATTTTTTTTTCCAGGAAAACACAGGTGAAGCAGAGATTGAAAGAGTTCAACTCATGGCACCAGCTCTTTTTATCTACTTTCTATTTTAGATGGTAAAAGAGTACTATGGATGGAAGGATATAACTTAAATGATAGAGAGTTGCTGCTATAAAGGTTTTTTCTTCCTTTTGCAGCAATCCCTCAGAGAAACAATAACGGAAGCAAAAAGATGAGATTCTGTTCCACAAAGTCTCTAAAGTTCAACTTACAAAAGTACTTGTTCAGCTATGTAGTACAGCTCTTCTCCAGAGAAAGCAGAAACAAGACAAAAGAGAGATCCTAGTTTACAAAAATGTGACTCAAAATAGAAATTATTTTGTACCTCTTATGTTTCCTGAGCCTAATCCAAATGCAGACTGACTTCTAATTTAATTTTAAATGTGCATTACAGAATCAGTCCGTTTTCTTCTTTCCCCTCCTTTGACAAGCTTTAATTAGTTGTGTTCCACACACTCCTGAAGGGCACACATTCTCTTTACAGATGAAGAGCAATACAAACATTTCAAGCTGGTGTTAGAGGAGGAAAACAGTTATTAGCCCCAGAAGTCAACACTTTGCAGGCCAGAGTTAGTAATGCAATCTGGCTGATAACAAACTGAACTCATTGCAAAATGGAGCAGACAGCAATCTTGCAGCATCCCAGCTCCAGCCATGCAGTAGCTGTTCTGGAACCCATTCTACTAATTCCATAGACACCTCAGTAGGTGACAAGTACTACCTAATAAATATAAATGAATAATACTATAAATAAGTTTATTAATGGAGAACCTTACCCATGCACCCTGGAAGATTTTCAGTCATAGTCTGTCAGGTCAGTCTGAAATTTCTTCAGAAAATTCACTCTCTTATTTCACTATATGCTGTAGACCTTTCTGAAGCTTAATCCCGAAGCTTAATCTATGTTTATTCACTATTGAACGAGGTTTTGACAGTAGTAACAAACATAAAGTGGACTGACACCATGAGAAATAGAAAATAACATTAAAAGCATATTATTGAAATATAAATATCATAATTGACGCAATTTAGAAAAAAAGAGAAAAAAAGATTAGAAAAAAACATGGCTTTTCCTAAGTATTGGCTCCAAAGAAGAATTTTAACAACAGAGAGCAAGTAGGTGGCACATTGTAACTGTGCCTGCAAGAGAACCAGAACTTGTTTTAGGCTGCAATTTTTGTGGATTAATGAAATCAAGTAAAGCCTTCCAATCAACTAGGCCTTCCCATTAAATAGGCCAAATCCTGAAAATGCTGAGCACCCGTGAGTTTAGGGAACTGCAGGTGCTGAAAGCTCTTCTGATTTGCCTGGCTCTCCTTCTCTGAGGAGCTATGTGCAGGAACACAGCACGCTGCTGTGCTCCCCAGTTCCAGGAGAGGCAATTGGGCGTCCTCCTGAGGAACGGTGCTGAGGTTCCCAACAGCTGATCTTCTGGCAGATGTAGCATTCGCTCAGAGCATACGAGTGAATACACAGCTTTCAGAAAGTTCACTGCACTACACAAAGAATTATAGAGGAGTTAGGACATGAGCCATGTTCTCTGAGGGAGGGAGACTTGTGGTATAATAACTGTTAGACTATTTGCTATTTAGATCTTGCTACCTAAATCCACCTTCAGTCAAGTTTTTAACATCAGTTCTCCAGAACTGTACGGGCTACTGTACGGCTCACAATAAATGCGGCAGTAGGTAACTGTGCGATTATACGAATGTATAGTTGTTATGTTGTTTGAACCACAGCAACTACTCCTTATGTTCACTCCAATAACATTCAATTAGTTCTAATGAGTGCAAGTTTTAATGCTTAACCCAATGCCTCTCTAAGAATTTTCTTCAAGGAGGTGTATCTACTAGTTGGTAATATATAGAACCAGCTGATTAGGACAAATTATTTTCAAAACATATCTGACAGAGAGAGCTAAAATGAAAGGTAAAGTGGCAGAACAACTGCTGTTAAATTCTATTTTCAGCATTGTAATTGGGATAATATACCGTAATTTATTTTAATGAGTTACAATTAAGAAATGGTTTCAAGAGTTGTATGTAATTTCTTTCAATTATTAGTTATTAGTTGTTCATGCATAAATGTGTTTTAATATTGGATTATCTGAGCTGTAGTAGGTGATTAAAGCTTTCAGTATATTAATTTTTCGTTTGTGGAGTTGTACATGGCAGGGGCAATTCCAGCACAAGGCATTTATAAGAAAGAGATCCCAGTGACACTTGGGAGAAATATTTCTTAAGTATTAGGAAAAAATATGTAAAGCAATATGGGAAAAGTGTCAGAGAAAATCCTGATATGGTTAACACTGAATTTTGCCTTATCTAACTGCAGCTGCAGTTTAATGGCCCCTGTCTTAATAAAATATTTAAGTTAACCTGGTTGCAGAGTGACTTATTATACTACATATTCTTTCACTTTATTAGGATAAAGAAATATTACCATGGGAGGCTATGCTAACAAGCCTAGACATTGCTTGTATTGTTAAAGAATAGGTTCACATCTCAGAGGAGTGCAAAGACCTACAGAAACTGGCACCTCTTTCGCTGAAAAAG
Source organism: Tinamus guttatus (assembly GCF_000705375.1). The sequence goes on from NW_010578255.1 coordinate 97,297, forward strand.
CATTCTACTTATCTTATAGAAAACAGTCTATTTTGTGCTAAGAAGAATGGCTTATAACAATAAACAGCTTCTCTGCTATCAGTCATTCTCATGTAACACACTGTTTATTGTGTTTGCTGTTATCCAAGCTAGAGGCAGGGAGGCAAAAAAAAAAAAAAAAAAAAAGGAAAATGAATGCTGAAAAATTCTTTTCAGAAGCCAAACATTAACCTGACCTGAGTTTTATGCATCTTAACTTCATCAGTATGAGTCCCAAGAGAATCTGTGCCTACACTTACAAATAGAGAGGTTCATAACTAGGATATAATAAGAGATCTCAGTAGAGAGTTTTTTCTTTTTTCCTTTTTTTTTTTTTTTACTGTATTCTGTCAGAACTTTTTTTTTTTCCCTGTAGTCCTTAAAGTACCCAGGAATTTAACAGTAAGAACACACATTTTAAGATTTTCTTCATAGTTCTACTACAAATCTCATTAAAATTAGGATAAACTGCACCAAGAAACATGGAAATTTCTAACTATAGTCCGCATGCTGCTTTTGCCATATTTTTTAAAAAAATGCATCCCTTATTCCATTTACAATTTAGTCATTACAACAATAACATTTAAATATAACTAATAATTATCTACTGCAGATAATAATATGTCTTGATTTACAGACCTTTCTGAATTTTGAACAGTCTTCCCAGCAGTTGGATAATAAATAAATGCCAAACAGTCTCAAATCTTTCTAAAATTAGTACTTGTTTTGGGAATAAAGGTTAGAAAGTAAATGGAGGAGTGGGGGAGGCTTAAACAATCAATTAAAATGGACCATATTTATTTCAAAAATATGAACGCAAACTTCTCTTTTTTGATGAAGCAGATCTATCAATTCACTAGCCTCTCAGGTAAAACTCATTGAGTTTTCATTAAAATGGCTTAGCATTACTGCCTTCGTGGTATGTTACTGGTGACATACAGTGTGAAACAGTAGAAGACTACTACAGAGATAGACAAAACTACATTTACTGCAGCATATCACCTTCTCCACTTACAGAAGTGTCTTCACTGTTTAAAAGGTGTTTTTAAATGAAGAATAGATTATTCACAAGAAGCTTCCCAGTTATGCCTGATTTTCAAGGAGAAACAATGAAAACTATTTGTAAAATATATTTTTGGAGATGGATTTGATTCCTAATCACCTGATCAAATTGCATACAGAAGTACTTAGTGAATGGGAAGGAGAAAGATGCAAAAAAATATAGAAAAAGGAACAGGGTGATGTTTTCCCGTAACATATTAAACTTATACTTCATGATACCTAGGAATTCTAGGAACACAGACATTCCTTTTAGTTTGTTTTGAGGTCACTCTCTATTCAGGAAGCTGGGTGTCCCTTTTCCCTGAATTTCAGTGGCACATGACTCCATGGAAAGGGGTGATGCTGGGGTCATTTTAACCATCAATCAGATGGGTACAAAGAAACAAACAAAACCAAGACATATTTTATTGTTTCTAAACAAATTAAATTATGCCTGGAAAACACTGCATGATCAGCACAAAGGTTTTATGCGTGCTGTTTCTCAGGATATTGAGAATGGGTTTTCATGAGGATTCGTTACTTGTTTTTTTCCTTGCAATCAGGCAAAGCCTATTTTGTACAGATACAAGGTTGACTAAATCCTTCTTAGACAGCAACACGGAGTACATGAGCAACATACCACAAGGAGTATTACAGCCTGCATAATAAATTTATTGAGGCCCTTATTTTCCTGTACCTTTT